>WSLN01000032.1:10798-30349 GCA_019677355.1 Ceratobasidium sp. 370
CGCCGACTTGGGCCGCTCGCTCATGACCTTTGCTTAGACCGCCAAGCAGCTCCTGCGTGACGTTCGTCCTGGACCAGCTGGCAGGTTTGACTGCCTGGGTTGCACGCGCAGATTTAAGAAGCAAAGCGAATTGGATAGGCACGCCGTTGTTCACGATGGCTTGAAGTGAGTCCCCCTGGTTCCAGCGTCCTTCGCGCTCGCTCACATACACCTAGACCGCACCGCTGCACCACGGAGGGGTGCGGAAAGTCATTTGCTCAGAAGACAGCTCTTAAAACACACGAGAACACACAGTAAGTCTCCTGCCCCGTTCATATTGCTCCCGAGTTAACCAGACATGTCCTGGCCACTAGCACCGGAAACCGACCTCACGAATGTCGGACCCCTGGCTGCACCTCTACATTCGGTGATCCCTCATCGCGCACTCGGCATGAGAAGGAGACGCATGACCCCAGCCAGGGGTACCAGTGCCGCAAATGCAGTCATGTGTGAGTCCGCTGTCGTTTTTGACGTTCTCAACAGCTAACCATGCTTCATCTTCAGCTGCAAGCGCCGTGAACAGTTTCGGCGACACTACCAAGAGTGCTCCAAGAACACCCCCACAGACGAACAGATTGAAGACGCCCGAAATCTTTGTAAAGAGGCTTACGCAGAACGAGTTGCGAACGGAGAGGTCCAGGAACCAATCGCTCCGCCCCCTAAGCGCAAGCGCCGTGGCGCCGTCGCCACCATATCCCTGTCGACCCCCCCGGAAGAGTACGAGGAAGAAGACGACATGAAGCAGAGGGAAACCCCTCCACGCTACGAGCCGTCGTATCTAGGCGAGCTATCGAGAGTGTCCAACGTGACTTCTAGTCCCAACTTTTACCACGACAATAGCCACTTGGACGAGCCCGCCATCGGGTACACCGACGCATTCGAGTCGGCATACACTTCCCTTCAAGTGCCCAACTACTATGCTCAGCCTCCGCCTCGGTACACTCTCCGAGGTTCGAGCTCCCCTGGACATAATTTCGATCATTCTATTCAACTTCCTCGCATGGACTCCCCGCATTATGATGTGCACGGCATGGGCGACCATACGATGGGACATTTGAACGATCGTACTCGGATCCCTACGACCGAGTCTTTCTCGACTGTTCACTCGTCTCCTGGGCATGCGGGACACTACTCCATCTCGACCGCCCACATGTCAAGCAGCCCCCATCTCATCCATAGTCCTCATGTCACTTCACCAACTCCTCCCCATCTCATGCCGGTTGCGGGCCGTCAGGCCGTGCTGTTCGACCAGGCTCGCGACTCGCCGCAGTTGATGTACCCCCAGGCTGGCTACGGACCTATTGACCCGGCCGACCGCATCCCCCGTGGCGGGCTGGGTACCAGCCATCCGCAGCTCCAAAGCCGCCAGTACCTGCAACAGTACCGGCACCACCCCTATGCTTGCGACCGCCGTGGCGGGCCAAACGGCGGTGCTCGTCGCGACGCATATACTGGTTCGCCGAACGAGGCTGGCTTGCCAATGGTGGATAATTCCTATGGGGGCCAAAGCGATCCGGACTCGGACTCGATGCCGCCGCTCTCGCTGGCGGGGGGCCGCGCTGCCAGGCCGATGATGGGCCCATTGTACGAGGGCGGCGCTCCGTTTTAGCATTTTACTTATTCGATGACTTTATTTTGTATTACCAATCGCGCATGCCACGACTAGCCTTGCACCCATTGCATTTGTATCAGCTTCGTTTTGTATTCGTTCTGTAGTGAATTTGAATGAATGCACTGTTTGAATGATTGGCTCTGTTGGCCCTGTGTAAGCACTCTTACAGCTGATCACAGCGTGTCGAACCATGATCGTGGTAGATCAAACGCGCCTTGCACGCGTTGCCCACATGGGCTTGTTTGAAGTCGAGTTGGCAGTGAGACAAGTTGCGTCGAGCGTCTCATCCGACGCACTGTATGCCGGCGCGGGTTGTGAGCGCTTTGCGCCGTGCGCGGGTGTATGCATCAGGCGCGTAAGGAGCCAAGTTGTGGTGACGGTCGTGCCAAAACGGGTCCCCACGTGATATGCAAGGATCTCCACGAGGCCTTGGGTGGCCTCGAGGTTGTGTAAATGTGCATTCCACTGGCATTCCACAGTATCTACGAGAGCCCCAGCTGAATCCAAAGACTCCGGGATTAGTCGAATCCAAAGGATGAGCATATTTCCGACTTGCTCTCTGGGCATCGGCCTTGCACATGCCTGCTGGCGTAAATATGCCTAGTACCTTATGCAGTAGCTTGAGGACATATCGGCGGCCAGAATTACCTGGGGGTCGAGGCTTGTGTATCACAGAACCACCCCAGATTGCGGCCGACGCCCCTCTGCACAACCTGCTCGCTGCTTGCTGGGCCGCCCATTCCGCCTTTGCACGCGTGGACAGCGTATCCCCGCGGTTCCTCCTTGGCCGCCGTTCTCACGCGCAATTTGCACCAATTGCGGCTAGGCAGCTGAGCTCGTGGGTTCGCCTCCGCGGCCGTTACTGCGGCTGTCCAGACAGCGCGCATCCCTGCGAGAAGGAGCTAGCAATTGCATTCGGGTGAGTCTGGTTGCCAAAAATTCTTGCTCGGACGTCTGAATTTCCACCCAGCTTTCTGTTATTTTTCGTCGGGTTTTTTGGCTGTGGGACCTCGTGGGCCAAGTGTCCAGGGCCAGCCGATTTCAGTTATATTCAGTATACATCCACGTCAGCATGACGTTCCCCGGACACGGCCTGGAGGCGACCTGCAGGCATTGGGTGGTAGGAGGCCTACGACTCAGTGAGTGTTCACGCAGGAGAGTTTGCCCTGGATGACTTTGTGGCCAAACCGGCACGTGGAGTCTTCGTGGTGGCTCGCCCCCCGGTCACGACTGCCGGAAAAGGCGTCGATCAGGATCGTATTAGGCTTGAATAGTGAGTGTTGGCGAGCCGGGGTGGTGTATTTGCTGTGTCCGCTGAGTGTCGGCTGTGTGGGAGCCCAGCGTCGAGCCCACAGCATGCGACCCTGTGCCCCAAGGGGAACGGGGAAGCTCCGGAAGCACCGGGATGGAGGCGGTGTACTGGGGCGGGGAGTCGGTTAGAATTGCCCAAAAAAACGCTGGCGCGCAGTTGTGGATCGCAACTTCTACATGTGGTTTCGTCGCGGTCCCCACCGCTATTTGCGCCTTTCGGCTGTGTCCCCTGACGGTTACACCACCATTGTTACTGAGACACCGTGAGTGTGCGCTCGGCTCCTGTTTGCCTTTTTGGGCGTATCACTTCCTCCCGCTGGTCTAACATCGCCAGTTCCGGCAGCCGCTCTATAGCCGTTTCGGAGACTCTCAACCACCGATGCACTCCATGGGCGGCCATCATCCCATCCTCCGAAGCCCCTGTTCCGCCTGATTTATGTTTGAGGGCTGTTACTGTGTGAGTGTCCTTGCTTTTGCACGTTGCCCCCTCTCTTCTGCCCGCTCGCTTATAGAGTCCTCCGCGCTCGTTCCCAGCCGCCCGCCATCATGTTCTTTTCTGCGCTGCCTACGCTCCTCCACTGCGTCTGGCTGCGCGACTCGCTTGGCCTAGGTCTCCCGGACAAGACTCCCGACTACTGCCCAGAAGCAGACATAGACGAGCAACACACTCGAAACAAGCAGGAAACCGCTGGCGATGGGTTGATGCACGAGTCGTTTAGCACAATCAACTCGAAGCAGGACGATATCTACCAGGCATGGCTGACCTCGAGGCAGGTTGGCGATGGGCAGACGCTTGCGCCCGGGGAACTGCGCCGATTCACGCCGACCAATGTCCTGATTGCGTTGCGAATCCTCTCGGTGTGCGTTATTGACCTGCTCGAGCTCCTGTGGGGAGTACACCCGATGCGTACGATCGCACTCGTGATCCACAACTTGGTGCGCGGTGTTCTGCCCGCCGTGCGACTGCATTCGCAGGCTGGGATCATCGATGCAGTGAGCAACAAACGCCGGTGAAGATTTCCTGTGACTAAGAAATCTCCGACAGGTCCAAACAAGCATTATGGCTGGTGACATCGCACTAGCCAAGATTGGCAGATCGTTGGCGGTCGAAATCCTTCGCATGTTCGCAGAATCGCTGTTCGACTCGATCACGTAGGCCGAAATTTCCCAATATCGCACATATACTGACTAATCTCCCAGGACTCACAACGAGACCTTGGTGCAGCAGAGCGTCCGGTATCGGGTCGAATACCTTCAAATTCAGCTTAGGCTCAAGCTTGACATACCCACGCTGGCAGATCCAGATGTCACTGCGCTTCTAAGAGAGTCTGACATGTTCGTGCGATCGTTCTCGGGTGCAGGGAGCTTTGGATTGCTGTCCCCTTTTGACCTGATTCGCACAGTCTCGACTCTTTCTGAGCTTGCAACTCAACTTTATCTTGTGTGGTCCATGTCGGCTGGCTTGTTTGACGCTTCACATGCTCTTATGCTTGCGTTTGCTTTTCTACCTACCTTTCTCTCGTGGGCTGGCTCTCGAGTTTCTCAGTTTTTCTCTTGCCCTTGGCCGGAATATGGTCAAGGATCCGAGGGAGTCGAGCATTCGGAGCGACACGAGCGGATGCGTAGCTTGGCTCATGACAACTTCCACAAACCGGAGATTCTCCTGTTTGGGCTGGGCGACTGGATCTTGGAGAGCTGGGCTACCGCCCGGAAATCTGTACTTGGGTTGTCCGGTTCGCAGGAGTCAACAACGGCTAGTACCTTCCGAGAAATGGCCCGGTCGAGCTCATCCGAGCTGTTTGGGATGTTGCAACATGTACGTCGTTGCTCACCCCCAGGTTAAAGAGCGCAGCTCACCAGTTGAACGTTTCAGATCCCGATCGCACTCCAGCTAGGCAAATCCTCCTTGGGAACAATTACGATGTACCGATCCGCAGTACAGCAAATCGCCTTCACATTCTCATCCCTCACAACTACCTTCTCCATGGCATTCCAAGCAGTATTCCTGATGGCCGCCTTCCATGCCTCGCTGAATCTCAAGCCTGCGCTCGAACCCACTTCCGACATCAAGGCTGACTATGCGCAAAAAGCGCCACCCGAGGGTGGGATGGCATTGCAACTCAGGTGTGCATCTCGGCCCAATTTATCTTAGCAAGTTTTCATCGTTACATTCAATATTGCAGGAACGTAACTTTCACCTACCCTGGTCAGTCGGAACCGACTTTGAGGTGCATTAACCTGGATGTCCGAGCTGGGGAGACACTTGCCATTGTCGGCATCAATGGCGCCGGTACGTACAAATATCCGGAGACATGTGATACAGTGCTAACTCTTGGAATGATCTGGCAGGCAAGACAACTCTCATGCATGTCCTTCTTCGCTTGTTTGACTTCACTTCGGGAGAATTTCTAGTCAACGGAGTAGACGTTCGTCACTACTCGCCAGCTGACCTGCACCGCCGCACGACTGCACTTTTCCAGTCTTTTTCCAAATTTGGAAATGCCACAATTCGCGAAAACATTGGTACCGGCGACATATCGCACATCTCGTCCGATGAAGCCATCGACCAGGCATTGACACGAGGAAGTGCGGCTGGCCTTGTTGACTCGTTGCCGTACGGGCTCGAGACCAAACTAGACTTTGGGGCCTTTGGCGCACTTGCTCCTAGAAACCGTGGCGCACCTCGTGGCCGCATTTTGGAAGCCAGCGCGGATGAACACCGCCCAGATGAACGCTTCGGCCTCAGTGGGGGAGAGGTGCGTGTCACACTTGCAAGTGTCTTGATGGAGATTGATTGGGTGAAATATTAGTGGCAGCGATTGGCGCTCTCGCGCGCATTCATGCGACTCGGTTCCGCAGATTTGGTTTGCCTGGACGAGCCAACTGCCTCGTTGTCCCCCGAGGCGGTCAGACAAGTCTATCGTTCGCTCCTGGGTACGGATGAAACAAGGCCGCGAAAACGTACGACCATATTCATCACCCACCGATTAGAAGAGGCTCGCCTGGCCGATAGAGTACGTGGCATCACGGCTCGACCGTCTAACCCCTCGCTCACGTTTAGCCTATAGATCGCCGTCTTTGAAAGGGGTACCATCTCCGAGCTGGGGCGACATGAAGAACTCATGAGGCTAGGGGGATCATACGCCGCTTTGTATCATCAAGCAGCATGATTCAACCCCATTATACCGCATTCATTTTGTTCATCTCCGGTTAGATCGAACGTTTAGGGGTCACCGGAATAACCTTCCTTCGAATTATGTATTTTAGTGTATCTCTATGTCCTTTCGGGTACTGTATCCTCAACGTTTATTGTTCTCGCGTACGTTATAGCTGCTGAACCGGAGAAAAATGCTCATGGACTGTCAGCACACCTAGTGTGAGAGTCGCGTCGAGATTAAGGGGCTCCATGTCTGGGCCAACCGGCAGAGAGGTGGTGACTTCGTCGGGCGAGCCGAACGACCCCAAAAGGATGTTTGCGTCTCGAACCGCGAGCACCACAGACGGAACCTGGCGCTGTAGCAATAGATCAGTGGTAAGTTGTCGTTCTGTTATGAAAAGGCTGGAACACCTACTATTAGGCGAGCATCAACTAGAACACCAAGAAGGTTGTTTTCCTTCGCAAAATCAACGGCGCCGCTGATGCTACCTTGACGCAAATCGCCCATTGCTGTTTCAATACTCGCCTCTGCGTCGTGGCTTTCGCGAGGCACTATTCCACAGTAGCTCGAAAAGAACACCGGGTCTGCAGAAAAAAGAAAGCAACGTGTTAGCGATCCGGCCCGAGTAGGAAGAGCTTTCAGACTTCGCCCCCAAACACTCACAATTTGGCTGCTTCCAGTTCAAAGCAGCACATATGAACGGGGAGAACGACGTCAGGACCAATTTACGCCCCGACAAAGGCGAATCTTCGTGTTGGTTGGGGTATATGGATGCATACACTGTACGTAGCACCGAGTCGACTACGGTGTTCAGGTTCTGATCCGTCATTCGGCTCAGTCTTGGCGTCCAAGCAAGCTCGAGACACACACCGAGCCCCAAAGGCAGCGTCTGGTTGCAGCCACGGTCAGCTTGGCTCGCCGGTAAGCGAATTACACTTGCCTGTAACGCATACTCTAGTGAATGAAAGCCGGCTAACAGACCAGCTCGCCATTCAGCTGCCGTCGAGAATGATTGCCCCTTCATCGTATCCTGACCTAGGCGTCGGAATTGTTCATATGTTACCACTCCCACATGAAGGTCGAAGCCGCTGACAGGCAGGAACCGCCGGGCATAGACGACAGGCACCATATCACGCGTGACTTGGACAACAAGATGGACAAACTCTCCGGTTAAAGACGACGTCATCATCGTACCTCCGCCGACGGATGAGCCCGTAACGTTTAGCGCAGGGGACACATGCGCGGAACTCGGTCCGCCCAGGCGAGAGGGATGTTGCCGCGCTGGAATGGTGTTTGTGTTCAACGGCGCTGTGGACGACTTCCAGTATGTTTGAAACTTGGCCCCTACGTCGAAGCCGATGCCGCTAAAAGGCGTGATAATGCATACATCGAATGCCACCTAACTAAATGATTAGCTGCAGACCCCTGGGCAAACTTAGCGCCTGAAGTACCTGGCCTATAAGATGCAATCTATGATCTAGGATCGGCAGAATGATCTTGCCTGTGCCTTGCAGTTCATTGAATGAATGCGAAAGTGCCACGGCGCGGCCAATAGCTTTAGATCCGAATGAGGGATAGACAGAAAACTCCAGCGTGAGGTTGTCCAGTTCCTGAACTTGGAATGAAAATATATCCTGATCGTCAGAAAGGGGAAGTACAACGCTGAATGACGGGTCCGTTATTGAGAAATTCGACGCCGCCACAAGCTTCAGGGATGGGTTGGACTGAGGAAGTGCTCTGCTCGACAATCCTTGAAGTCGTGGGGCCAATTGAACGCCAGCCACAGGGCGGAGAACTTTGTTATCGTGCGACGACCACGGACAGCCGAGTGCAATCTGCACCAGGTGGTTTTGGTCGAGGTAGTTATGGCCATAAACCCGAAATGGCATGATAGGCGGAGGTAACGAGAGTGTTGGAATGGGGTCAGCATCCAGGTCGAAATCAAGGGGCGCGTCAAGGTCTGATGCAGGAGATATCGAGACGCTTTTCTTGGCTACAGGCAGCCTGTCGCGGGGGGATTGGACTGCTTGTACGAGCGCCTGCGCGCAGTCCATGTGCCCGAACCATGCCGCATAGTGAACGGGCTGCTTGCCCACGTCGTCAACTGCAGTCGGGTTGTGACCGGCTTCGAGCAGCAGCTGGACACATTCGAGATTCCCATATCGTGCAGCATGGAATAAGGGGGTCCATTCATTATATTTGTCCGGAATATCTTGAAGGGAGTCGGAAAGAAGTAAAGCGCAAATTTCGGCGTGACCTTCATGCGCCGCAAGGTGCAACGGAAGCTCGCCATTCGAGTTGGGCTGGCTTACGGCACCATGAGCAAGCAACAGAAGGGCAATTTCTTTATGACCATGTTGGCATGCCAAAGCGAGAGGTGCGAGATCTTGTCCAGCTTGAGCAGGCATCGGGTTGACTTGCCCGTCGACCAGCAGTGTACGACAACACTCGAGATGGCCATTGACAGTGGCATGAATGAGCGGCGAGAAATTATCCGTATCTGGAGCATCCGCAGGAGAGCCAGCATCAAGTAGAACACGGCAGACCTCTGAGTGGCCCTTTAATGCAGCATAGTGCAAGGGGCTTCGCGCATATACGTCGAGTTTGGCCGGAGCAATGCCTCGACTAAGCGCTAATTGAACCAGCCACAGTTGACCGGAGACGGCAGCTTCGTGAAGAAATGTCCGCCCACTGATATCATCGACAGTTTCGATGTCGAACGCAGGTGATGCGACAATCGCGTCGGCCACATTTCGCGGTGCCTCGATAGCTGCTTTCCAAAGGATTCGTACGATATGGGTTCGGTCCGATGGGGCTGCTGCCTCGTGAGCAAGGGTAAGCAGCTGTTGGATATCCGCTTCGCCGACTCCGGGTGTCGTTATCGCCTTGTTTAGGTTGCCTTCCAAGTCAACAGCCGTGCTACTGTGAGCGGCTCGACTCAGCGCAATATGTTGAGTTAGAGTGATATCGCCAGAACCAACGCTCGCTTGAGCTAGTGCGTCCTCCGCAGCCACGTTTGTGAGGTCCAGTAAACAAGCTGCGACAGTATCCGACAACTCTGCGATGAGCTAGAGCAGCGTACATGGTTATTCGGACCAACTATGGCAATAGTAATGGAAACGTACCTCTCGGTTGAAGACTGGTTGCGCCTCGACTTGGCGAGCAAGGTACAATTCCTTTGTTCGGGATTTTGAGCGCTTGTCCCATTTCTTGAGGATCTTGCGGAACCCAGTCGCGTTTAGTTCAATGAAACTCTGTGTTGTGCCCTGTTAGTGCTATCCACACTCCGGCTGAATAATATGGCTACCTGAAGTTTCGTTAGGTCTCGCTCGAGTAGCCGGAATCCCTCCTCTACTGTTCGCCATTCGATGCTGCCCGCATCGTCCGGGTCTCTGATCCCTGACCGTTGAGCCGCGGCTTTGCGCTTAGAGAGCAGGGTCGCGAGTCGAAGCTTGATATCGGCCTCTTTGAGTAGGTAGAACGAATTGATCTATAAATCAGCCGAGGGTTGAGCTATAAGTAGCTGTCAATAGCAGACGAGAATATTATGCGTACCTTTTCGAGCTCCCTTTCTAGCTTGAAGAAAAATGCAGCTTTGTGGGCGTGAAACACGCTTCCAGCACCAGGAGGATCATGATCTTGTCCTGGAAACAACGAAAGGTTGTCTGTTGAGAAGCCAGTGGGGATTGCGGCTGCTGGGTCGACGATTGGGGCCTGATTGGGTGCTTCGACTCGAAGATTTGGTTGTGTGATGCTAAATAGGTCGTTCGGTCGAATCGCAGAGCTGGAGGGTGCTTGAGACGCTTGAGACGCAGCAAGCGAAGAAATGATTTTCTTTAGTGCTTTGTAGTCGAGGTAGTACGCTCCCCATCCTGGAATCTGCTGGCTCTGTATCTGCTTGCCGAACTGGACCATAACGGGCATATGAGTTTGCCGACAAGCCTGGTTTGGGGGTATGTGTACTATACCTTCATTGCGGTTTAGGTCTTATACCGGTGCAACACGAGTTCGCTTGCAAGCCTCCTGGTGTGAGGGGTTTGCCGTCGTCGGCCGGCGCTGTCCTGCACGCGGAGCGCAAATAGGAGCAGGAGGCGCGTGGGGCTCAGACAAGGCCAAACATTTGCCCGCACGTTCGTTTTGGGCAAACATGATTCGCTCCCGTCCATCACACTCAAAGTTACAGCGAACCGGATGTGCCCCGGAAAGTAGACACAAAAAGGTAAATTTGGCATCGATACCGGGAACGACAGCTCGTATCGGTGTATTAAATCACATCAAAATCTTCCGAAGTTGCCAGACCCGCGCCGGCAACAGCGTCACCGGACACTTTCCATGCTCTTCAACGTAATTGTAAACACAGCGGTAGCAGAAGGCGTAACCACTTGGGAGGGCGGTCGCGTTCCGCAGTGCCTCGCGACAGAGGGGACAGCTCCCATAGGGAAGGTCATCAAGCGTCAACCCACGAGGGTGGGGGCTCAGTTTTGCGGGCGGCGGGATGGCGGGGCCAGAGCGTGGTGCTGAGAGGGCACGTGCTGGTGAAGATGGGGAGTACCACCACTCAAGGAACTTAAGGAAGAAAATAGATATAGGGAGCAGGAGCCTGAGTGAATCGAGCAACTGCTGGCGGCTCCTGAATAGAAGGTATCGTATCAAAGGTAACAGCCCTTTGGGTCGTTGAGGGGTTTGATCTGACAGTTTGCGCGAGGCAGCCTAGTCGAGTCCGATTGTCGGTCAAAAGGCATTCATCAGTGTGGGCATGATACGCACATAATCGGCCTGGCCAAGGCGCCGAATATCCACCCTCATCCATGCAAGCCATGGCCGATAGAACGGAGTCTTGTCGAAAAGATACCCCAAGCTATGAGCCAACTGCCACAACTCTAATCCGAGGTTTGCCCATGGGTATATGGTCTTGTATGCATTTTTGAATTTATGCGTGAGCGTCTGAGTCTAGAACTACGATTCAGTTGTTAAGCCTTAATCCAAGAGTGGCAACTTGCCTGGGTGAACGATGCACGCTGGGACTCAGCTTCCATAATGTCAGGGTCGACACCTCCACCAAACTCTTCGTAATACTCGTGAGCTTTGGATCGGAGATATGGAACTGCAACCTATCGCTGAGATAAGTGAGGTTGTCCGATGTCCTAAAAAAGTATCACTTACAAGGAAAAACAGTGACCGATTTATATCTTTTGGTTGGAGTTTTTCGTGAGGCGAGATGTCGTCAAGCACCGCATTCACCCGTACAGTCTCAACTGCTGGCGTGCGACGTCTCTTCATTCCATAAAAGTTCTCTGCAAATGACGCTCCTGGAAATATAATATGTCGAGTTAGTAGGTCGCACGCTCATTGTCAACACACTTACCATGCACTTTAAGATAGTGTCGCTCAACGATTAACATCAACAAGGAGTAGCATTCTTCAAAGCGGTTTACGATGCGAATCAAATAACGGGGGTATTGTTGAGCAAAAACCTGGGAAACAGTTGGTTTCTGACTTAAACAGGTTATAACGGGCTTACTGCGAGAATATACTTTAGTGCGGGTTGGAGCGTATCTCGGAGTTGTTCTTGGGCAACTAGCTCAAGGAGAGAGGGTCTGTTTGGATCGAGTCCAGTAATGTCACCGAGAAACTCCATGCTAGGAGAGCAACGGCGGGTTGTCTGACCGGTTCAGCCGGTTATCCTGGAGTTAAGTTAGGATATGGCTGCAAGCTATGTAGAGGATGTCGGAGCCGTTTTTGTCGTTAGAGGTCGTGTGCCGATGCTTGGCACGGTAGCAGTGGCCGTGATGGAGAAGGTAAAGCGCAGATAACTTTGGTGGACTGTAAGCGCTTTCTGGCTAAGTCTGGCTCAGGTAAGCTCGGCGCCAAACTCCCAAACTCAACCGAACGTCGATTAGCCTCTAGTAAAGGAGTTGTTCTTGATCACCACAGTGGTTATAGGATAAATCTTGGCAGGTAAGTGCAGCAAGTTTTAGTCCGGAAATCACTGGGTATTAAACACGATCTTCTTAACGCTAGGTCGACATGGCCCACAATGATGTTGTGGCAAATGTCGCATCTTGTGCTGGGGAATGGGGGGCAGGCGGGAAAGCGACCTGGTATGCTGTTTCTCAGGTATAAAATACATCAGCTAACATGTCTGCTTGAAGCCTGCAGCTTCTCCGCCCTCACATGGTAGACATATTGTCTAATTCCGAGTCGGTTCATGTGCTGAGCGCCGCGTTTTTCGCCCTTATTTCGGCCGTGGTGGTTGGTACCGTGCGCCAATCCGACGAAAAGTCAATCAACCAATCCACGCTGGCTAGTTTTGCGCACGAGCTTATCCAGACTGTTCCTTCAACTTCGACTTTGCCCAATGGCCACCCACCTTCATCAAATTCACCGCTCCCACCTCAGGCACACAAATTATCTGAGGTGCTTGTGGACGTGCTCTGGTCAATCGACTCGGAGTTGGAGGAAGTTTCTGTTGAAGAGTCGCGTGCACCACCTGCTGGGGATTCGACCCAAACCACATTGCAGCAGCGAGCGTCTTTAACGAAGGAACGGCGGATAGGTGACCGGGAACGACTGGTGCATCTCATCCGAGATATGCTGGTGAGTTTAACTTGCATTCTTGTCAGTATGATTATTGACTTGAGTAGAAAAACGGAACGCTCGACATGGACCACTGCCGAGAGCGTTTTGACGCCGGTTTGATCATGGCAATCAAAGCTTTATTCCGTCAATCCGCGTCTGTACGACAACGTGAGACGAAACTTCGAACCGCAACCTTGTACGCCGCGCCTCACTTCAACGACTTTATACGATTCGCTTACTTTAATCCACTATTTCTTCTCGACCCTTCTGGAGTTCAGCTACAAGCAAACGCGGTACAATTTGCTACGCGAACAGTCCGAGGGGTATTCCAAACTTGTTACGGAGTTGTATCAGTCTGTTGGGCCACCACACGATGCCGCTACTGGACGACCGGTGGAGACACATGCGCGGATTGTTCAGCGTGCGCAAGAAACCTGGGCTCGGATGGTTGCTCTCTTTGGTGTCTTCGATCTCGACCCGAACCGAGCCGTAGACATATTCTTGGACTGCTTTGAGACACATCTTCCCTCACATTGGGCTTTCTTCCTTGAACTCTTGCGTTGTTCCCCATGGAGCCGTGCGAAACCGCATAGCTCTACCGGGTTGGATGAAACGACCGAGGAGCAAATCATGGATCTTGATGAGGAACCCGACTGGGAAGGCCTCAATTTAGATGAAGTGCTTGTCAAGGCGGAGGGACGGCTTTTTGAGACGGTTGAGGATACTTCGACTCCTCAGGGCAGCCAGTGCGGCCAGATACTCGGGTTCAAGTTTGTTTACTATCAAGTGAGTCGATCAATCTTAATATACAGGATTCGCTATTGACTCAAATTTAGTCGGACAACGCCACCGAAAATGCTCCTTCCCGACTATATATGCTAGCTGCTCTGTTATTACGGGAGGGCTTTATCAAGTTGGATGATTTGTATCCTCATGTACGCGTAATTTATTGCCATTTTTCCTTGTACTCACCTATTTGCTACTTCAGTTAAGCCCCTCTGATGACTCCATGTCAGAGTTTGAAGCCAAGTGGAACTCGACAAAGCCAGCCGTCCTTGTGCAACGCCATAATGCACTGGCTATGGCTGCTCCCCTGGTCGACGATAGTCGTGGATCGTATCGTCAACAGGCATCTTCATCTGCGCAAGCCAAATCGGCCACAGCCGAGGGGGCCAAGATGAGGGAGCCGGCAAACCAGAAGGCTCAACTCGTCTACAGTCTCTTGTGTGTTGGAGCGCTCCGTCAAAGCCTAACGATCCTCTCAAAGTTCCCCTGGTTTGCTTCAGCCCATGCAGATATTGCGGACGCATTACTTCGGCTCTTAACGTTTTCTTTTGAGCCCTTGTACCTACCCATTTCCTTGGCCAACCGCTCGTCTCAATACGCGGCAAGCAACGCCACTGCGCGGGGTAAATGGACAAACTCTAGAAGTATTGCGCCAATTGCTCAAACGCATCACCTTACGCTCTGGGCCCCTGTACCTCCGCCGACCGTCAACTCGAGTTTCACGTTCTTCTACTCAAAATGGAGCGAGTGGATTCCGCGTTTGAGGACCCATGCCCATCTTATGACCATTGGCGTTCCGCTGCTTAAGCATGTCGGGTTGTTGGTGTGCCGAGACGTCGCTCTCTTGACCAAATTGTGCCGCATTGGGAAAGTCCATTTGGATGCGAGCGTCGATGCGGTGAGTTGCGTGGAATTTGAGTATAATGGTGGACTAATGTGTTGGGTTGAACAGGAAACAAAGGTTGTTGACCAAGATGTCTTAAAAGACTGGGTTGACATCACACGTCTATTCTTGTTACCGTCACTCTCTATGCAACGATCAAACTCCGTATTGGCAATCGAAATCTGGGGTCTCTTGAAGCACGCGGATCCAACCTTACGATGGGGGGTGTATGGCGAATGGCAATCCGGAAATATGTTCGGCCCTCGAATATCCCCTTACGCTAGCGACGAGTACGACCCAGAGTACGAAACCCCGGAAGAGAAGGAGGAGCGAGAGGCTAACGAGGCGCACGCCAAGGCGCTGATGGCTAAAGACGAGGCGGCGAGGGACCTATTGAAGGAACGACGCGCTGAGGTTGTACGAGATACTCGAGACTTGATGCGACGTATTACGGACAAGAACCCGACGCAATTTGCTAGGCTATTAGCCAAGTTGTCCCACTCGAACCCGACTATCACATTTCCAGCGATCATGAAGCAACTAATGGCGTACGACAACTTTGCAAAGGCCGTGGTTGGGATCTCCAAATACTTGACGATTATGGAATTCGACGTGTTCACGTATTACCTGTTGGAGGCGTTTTCAGACGATGACCGTGGTAAAGTGAAGGATGATGGAGAGAATGCTACGGTCTGGCTACAAAGTGAGTTGTAGTTATGCTAACATGAGCTTAGTGGCTGATTTGTTTTGTGATAGGTTTGGCCGCCTTTGCGGGTCAACTTTGTAGACGCCATGCCGCGCTGGACTCGGCTCACATCTTGAATTATATGGCTCACCAACTCCACAATAATCGCTACGATGACCTTATTATCCTACGAAATCTAATCTCCAAAATGACCAGCATCGACGCATCTATGGACGCCCTTCCTGATCGATTGTTAGTTGCTCTCCGTGGCGGCCCTCTCCTCCAGGTCGAAATGCTGGCTCCTGAAACACGTGGTGCCGAGGGTTTGACCCCGATGACCCAACGAGCAACCGCACGCCTGCTAGATGCGCTCCGCCGAACGAAGTTGCTGGGTCCCATGGTTGTATTGTTAGCCAAGCTCCGGCAGACGTCTGCGTTTGCCAACACGGACCGCGCAAAACATCCGAAGATCTTGGGGCTAATCCTCGATGAGGTACGTAGCTGCAACACCCGCTATTAGCTAGAAATTTATCCAATTACTTCAGTGCCAAGCAGTGCTGTTCCAGTATCTTGAGTTACTATGGTCGAACACTCCTTTTGAAGAGTGGGCGGCCGCGACGCCTAGCTTTACGGACCTGGTCGAAAAGTATGATATTGAGCACTCCATCGCAATGCATATCTTGCGTCCGAAGCTTCGGGAGGGTATTGTGGTATGTGCACCAGTTGGTTTCGCGGCCTTGCGTGCTGAGCAGACCTATAGCAGGCGTCGGAAAGCTCGAAACCAGACTCAAACGAAACCAGTAAAACGTCCGAGACTGCCGAGGCCATCGAGCGAAGACTACGAAACGAGTTGAAGCTCCAATCGGCTAAGAAAGATCAAACCCCGCCAGCGGGGGGAGCTGACAGTTCCAGTGCTGATCCACCAAGCGAGCCTGTGTCCGAACCAGTTGCTGCATCTCCCTGGCATCCAACTCTTCTCCCAATTATCAAAGAGGTCACGAACTTGTTGCCCGAGAGAGTCCTCGAATCCGTTGGGTTAGTATAGATATCGTAAATTGCGCGGGTGTTGTGACTCACAGATTAATTAGAGCCCCGTTCTTTGTCACCTTTTGGCAGCTCAGCATGTACGAACTATCCGTCCCGGATACGAGCTACTCAAGCGTGGTCACTCGGCTTTCCAACAGAATCCGAGAACCCATTCCTGCGTCGTCGCCCGACGCGCGATTTTTGGAGGGCAGACGCAAGCGTATGCAACAGCAGTGCGAGTTGCTACCACAGGAGATGAAACGACAGATGAGCGCGAAAGCTGCCACTGCTGCAAGACTGCGGCGGGAGAAGAATCACTGGTTCCCAGTCTGTCGGTACAACCCTCGAACCCGCCTTGCATACTTGGCTAATACCTCCATTGTCAGGCGCCAACCAGAACGAGGTTGCGTCAAATTTCGTGCAGTATTGTATCCACCCGCGCGCATTACTGTCCCCCCTGGACGCCGACTTCTGTTCACATTTCTTGAAGCTTATTACTACGATCGGGACTCCAACCGCAAATTGTGTGAAGTTTTATGATTATGTGCGTACTCCAGAGTTTCAATGATGCTCAACCTATTGAAGTCGCCCCGGATGCAGGTGTTTGCGGGTCATATGTCCAGCATCATATTCACCTGCTCAGAGCGAGAGGCCCGCAACTATGGTGAGTCATAGCCTAACGCTTGGCCGGGCGGTACTCAAGCACAAGTTACCTAGGTCGCTTCCTGCGAGGTGTCCTCACCGACGTTGGTGCTTGGGCGAAAGAGGAAAAAATATACAAGGCAGAAGTAG
This sequence comes from Ceratobasidium sp. 370, assembly GCA_019677355.1. Taxonomy (NCBI): domain Eukaryota; kingdom Fungi; phylum Basidiomycota; class Agaricomycetes; order Cantharellales; family Ceratobasidiaceae; genus Ceratobasidium; species Ceratobasidium sp. 370. The sequence continues at coordinate 27,670 of WSLN01000032.1, forward strand.
TGGATAAACTCCTCCCATCGTTTTTGCGCCAGTGGAGTCGAACGCAGGCTATGTCGCGGAACATCAAGGCGTCTGATATGATACCATGGGACAACATAAAGAGACTAGTTTCAAAATGGTGAGGCAAAACGGGCCTGCTACTTCACGATAGTTGTTGACCGCTCTTTTAGGCACATCAAGATGTTCAAAGTATGCGTTCTTAGTTTGCAGTCGTAAACAAATGCTGAATAAAACTTCAGTCCTGCGTTGATTGCCTCCTTTCTGGGGAAGCTATGCATATTAGAAATGCAATCATCGTCCTCACAGAGGTCTTGCCAGTCTTCCCTATGAAAGAAATATCACACAACTCTGGTCCAGCGATCATCAACGCAGTACGGGAACTTCTGGAAAAGGAAACGCGCCCCGACCTGTTTAACATGGCACAATCGTAAGCACGAGTGTTCGCTAAACAAGTTGTAAGTGCCAAAACTCACATATTGATAGATATCACGGCCAGCTCAACAGTCGCAGATCACAGTGGGAGACCGAGGTATGTATGTCTATGTTCACATTCACACTGCAATCTCATTTGATGGACAGGTTCGAGACGTTGGCGCTGCTAGGGCCCAAGCCGCCGCTCCTGCGCCGAAACCCTCGACCGTCCCCGGTATAAAATCTGCCGCACCTGAGCCGACCTCTCTAACTCCATCTACAAAGTCGACTCCCGCTGTTGCAGTAAATGGTGCTAAAGGCTCTGTTGCACCCGAGCCTCGTCCAGCCTCACCCAAGGACGTAGAAATGGCCGTGCCACCCTCTGCTCCTTCGCCTGCTCCGGTGGCACCTGTTTCCGCCGCTACACCCGGAGCAACCACAGATAGTGCAGATGCTAACACCAAATCCTACGTGGATAGGTATGGAGCCGCCATCACCCCAGGTTAAGCGCGCACTGACCAATTTATAGTCTCCCTAAACCCAGTGTAGTTAAAGGTCGAGTGCAAAGGGACCCAAGTGCTATTTCGACTCCCCCGCCATCCCACGAGCCCCCTCAGCCCCCTCAGCCCCCCCAACCGAACGCGATTCCAACCGAGCCTCGTCGCCCTACTCCCAGCGCTCCTCGATTAGACCTTGCCAAGCTCAACGGCCTAGAACCTGCCAAATCTCAACCAACGGCAGTCCAACTATCTGCGCGTTCCTCACGCCCACCTACTCCGACTGGGCCCCGCAAACACGGTCTCGACTCTCCGAGGCTTGGCCGAGCGTCCATGCCCGTTCCGGTCGAACCGAGCTCTACACCTGCGGCACAAGAACTGCGCAAGATTTCAGCAGAGAAAGCCGTGGAAAAGTCCGCGGCCGCGGCCGTAGCTGCAGCAGCGGCAGTAGCGCCCGCCGATCGCACTCCGAGTCGCATGTCGTCCGTCGATGATCGTCGCAGCTCTTCACCGCGGCCTTCCCGGCGGAACGCGAGCGCAGACAGTCGAGTCAGTGAACGAACGAGGGTGCGAGATAGGGATCGAGAACGACACGACGACAGGGACCGCGAGCGGGACAGGGACAAGGAGAAGGACAGGGATAGGGGGGATAGAGACAAGGACAGGGACCGACGATATGGGCGTAGCAAGCGGGGCACCGAGAGAGAGAAGGAGAAGGAGAAAGACAAGGACTATAGGAAGCGGAGTGGAGATGGGTCTCGTGGGCGTGGATACGACGACGACGAGGAGGGTAGCGTTAAGCGGCATAAGAGCGGTAACGATGAGGTGCGTTCGTATAACTCACGAGTCGGCCAACTCTAATCATATGACAGAAGAAACGTGACGACCGGGACAGACATCATCGAGACAGGGACAAGGAGAGGGACAAGGACAAGCACCGTCCCCGCGAGAAGGAGCACCGAGATCGGAGTGACCGAGACCGCGACCGAGGACGGTCTGACAAGGACCGTGAGCGCAGAGAGGAGCGAGACCTTGGCAAAGAGAAAGACAAGGAGAGAGACCGCCCAAGTGGCCGCGATCGTGATCGAGACCGCGAGCAAAAGGACCGCGATAGGGACCGTGAAAAGGAACGTGAAGGAGACCGTGGGCGAAGCAGGAGATCGTCGCGCATGGAAGATACTTTGCCGGCCGACCAAGTAGGTTTTGATTCACTCACCACTTTTTTAACTGACATTTTCACCACCAGGCTCCCTCCCCGAACGAATTCACCTTCAAGCCCCCTGCTGACCCGCCCACTGGTCCCAAACACACGCAGTCGAGCTTCCCAACGGGACTTCCTCCAAAACCACAGTCGAGCGAAGTCCAGCGCGAACCATCGCGCTCATTTGAGCCTCATGGTCGCCCGTTCGACCAGGAAGGACCCCGCCAGAACCCCCTCCTCGCTCGTCTCTCTCAAACAAACGACCAACCATCAACCGGACCTTCTGTACCACAGAAGAGAGGAGCCGCGGAGGATACTGGGCCCCGTGGCAACGACCGGCCGTCCAAGAGACCCCAGACCGGGTACGGTTCCGGCGGACGCGGTGGGGGCGGTATGTTTGGCGCAGCAATTCAAGGCATGAGAGGACAAGGAGGAAATAGGTCTATGAGGGAATAGGACTTTGTAGTTTTCCAGTTTTGTAAGAGGCTGCAGTATTGCCGCCAGGGCCCTTAATTAATCTAGTTTCGAGTGCCAATGGGCATGGCGCTACCACTGGCCAAAAAGCTGCTTG
>WSLN01000032.1:31119-41405 GCA_019677355.1 Ceratobasidium sp. 370
TATCTCAAACCATTGGTATTTCTGTTGACCATGTTGCAGGGTGACCCTCTTGACACCTCTGTCCTGTTGTGGACTCGAGCATATCCCCAGGGGCCTGGAGCAGACTGGTCCGTCCTCCCTGTCTGCGTGCAATACCAGGTTTACGACAAGTGAGCTCACCCATATTCAACCGCAATCGCAAGCTCTAATACTGGTCGCGCAGCGAGCAACTCAACGGCAATGTGATTACGAAGGGATCAGCGTTTACAAGCTGGGACGTAGACTTCACAGGTATGTATCGTGTAACTGACAAACCAGAGTGCTGAATTCGGGTGGCGATTCCAGTCAAGGTCGAAGCCAAGGGTTTGAAGGCGGATACCTGGTATTGGTATGCTCGGTTCATGCAATTACCCGTCATGCCTGTCGACAAGATACGTTATTTGCAGGTACACCTTCAATGATTGCACGAATCCTTCTACGGTTTCTCCCAGGGGGCGCACACGCACCCTGGCGAGCGCCAACACTCCGGTCGCAGAAGGTAACTGTGGCTCTTGCATTACCCTCGGATTTTTACTAACACTATGCCAGTCAACGGTGGCAAACCTTTCACGATGGCGGTGTTCTCCTGCTCCAACTTTGGCTTTGGACACTTCAACGCATACGGCTACGCTGCCAAGAAAACAGACGCAGATGTTATGATTCACCTTGGCGATTATATTTATGAGGTTCGTAACTTTAGACACTCGATTTGCCCCTTTCCTAACCGGATACATAGCACGCTCAGGGCAAGTGTAAGTAGCACATAAAAGGCGAGTAGGTCAAAAAACTGATCGGATCCCATGGACGCGTCCTAGACACGGACGGGTAAGCCCCCCGGTTGTACGATAGCATGATCGAGTCTTACCGAATTTAACAGAACCAAGCTTAACAGAACCGTGTCAGACCACGAGCTCGCAACGCTCGCCGATTACCGGGCCCGGCTTGCGCGTTACAGGACAGATGAATCTCTGCTATACAGCCATCAAAATTTCCCGTGGATTCTTGTCTGGGACGATCACGAAGTTGGGAACAATGCCTGGAAGGTACTTTGAACTCTCGTAATCGTTTAATTCGCATTTGGTTTCTCAAAGGTTTGCTACTTTCGTTAGGGAGGAAGCTCGACTTCCAACAACACTGCTGAAGGGTGCAAGCTCGCCCCCTCCGGAATGTGCGCGTTTTGTTCTGGGACAACTCATCCAGGTTTTCTAACTGATCCATAGATGTTTCACGGAACGCAAGCTTTCTGCCATCCGTGCCTACCACGAATGGATTCCCATCCGCCAAGTTGCACTAGACGACAAACTCCGGATCTGGCGCAACTTCCAAGTTGGCAAGCTCTTGGTACGTTGGGCTCAGCATATATGCATACCAACCGAGTGATTTACTTGATCCTAGGACTTGACCATGCTTGATACTCGTGAGTGAATAAACCCCGTGTGGGAAACGCCCTATTAATGGCCCTCGATAGGTTACTACGACCGTGACGTCACGGACGAAAGCTATAATACGAAATATATCGATAAAATTAAAAACGAGGAAAACCGCTCGATTATGGGGCTGAAACAAGAGAAGTGTAAGTAGACTTCCACATTGCTGGTGACGCGCCGAGTAATCGATTCCCACCAGGGCTCAACAGCCAACTTTTGAACTCGAAAAGTCGCGGTGCCATCTGGCGTATCATTGGGTGAGCTGCTTTGAATATTCTGTCGAGTGAGATGTGCTGAACTTGATTACCACAGGCAACAAGTTGTGTTCACACAGATCAACAACGACATAAACCTGGACGCTTGGGACGGTTACACTGCGAACCGGAGGAGGATCCTTGATTTGCTTTACAAGGAGAAAATCGACAACACGTAAGTCGGTTGACTGGACCAGAGATCACCTGCTTCCGCTAATTACTATCCTACAAAGTATCATCTTGAGCGGCGATAGCCACGGCAATTGGGTCAGCGACCTTTCATGTAAGCGCATATACCCAGCTATTCCCCTCCGGGATACTAAACCTATCCTTTCAATCAGACCCGAACGACACGGCTACCTACAAACCCGAGACCGGTCAAGGAGCCATCGGTGTCGAATTTGCAGGCACAGCTGTAGCGTCGGTACCCTTCTTTGGGAACAGGAATACTGCGCAGGCAAACCGGAAGAGCAAGGAGTTCGTCGACGGCACCCCAGATTTGCATTGGAGTGAGGGTGCTCTGCCTGGTTTTTTCACGCTGAGTCTAACCGAAAAGGCCGCCATCGCCAAGTATGTTGGTTTATTTTGAGAATTTCGAGTCGGGTTGAACGCGAGTTCCCATAGGTATTACGCCATGAAGAACGTGAGATCCGCTAATACGGATGGGTTCTTGAGTGCTGAATTCCAGGTCGCTGCTGGTTCGTATTTCTGGGAGTGGTCTAAAAACGACGAAACTCACGCGTTTGTTGATTGCCAGGTGCGAACCGCTTGACTCGCCCGGTGGCTAATGGGTCGGTCGCTGCTGGAGCTTTGAAAACCATCAAGGCCACCTGAAATTGAGCCTGTTTGGCTTTGGTCAAAAATAACCCACTTGTTCCTTGCTTAAATCTTCGGTAAATAAACGCATATGTGTTTGCAGTCGGAAGCCAGAATTCGTGCACTGTACTGAGCTCGTCCAGCACTAATCGTCTGGGGCGTGAAGGCCAACAAGAGTAAATAAATCCCGACCAAGGGGTTTTCTGTGGTATCAATGTGTTTTGATGACAACCACGGTAACCGCCCACTCCTTCCCTTCGACAAAGTCAACCACCTTGTGGTGGGTCGCGAGCATCAAGTCCTGCACCACAATGTTAGATCCACTCCTTCGCAAATAAGGGGTTGCCAAGCTACGCCCCTACCCTTATCTATCATGACATGATCCTGCTTCAAAAATATGTTGGCGATGAGCAAGCTATATGCGCTTAAGCCAGCCGTGTTCTTGTCTGCTAAACGTCGATCAAGCGCATGGAAGTTTATGTAGATACCCCCCCAACACTTACCTCTCCCAGCGTCCCAGTCTTCGCTTTGCTGCTCGGAACGTCCTCTGAAGGGATAGGCCATGTGGTGTGCCGACTCTCAAGATTCATTTAAAGTTAAGGACCGGGCCAATCAGCTAGTGCCAACTGCTACACAAAACTGCAAGCCAAGGTCGACCGCCGACGGACCGTTGAACTGTAGACTCAAGCCAACGCTCAAACAAAAGTTATACCTGACAGACCTAGACTTAAAATTATTGTCTCGTTTATACACTAATCAAATTTATTTCTTCCCGAGGCTGACCCGGCGTGACCAAACCAAGCAAATATTGGCCAAACTATACACGATTCCCGATTGGACTAAACGAGCCGTCTCTGACAAGCGTTCCACAGACAACCTCATTCTGGGTCCAAAATGAACGAAGTGGCATTAGACGAAAAGCTTGATGCTCTGGATCCTCTGCGCCATCTACGAGACGATACCGACAACGAACTCGTGCCTCCACAAATCCCCACTGTTGTCAATCAAATCATCGAACTAAACTTCCCACCTCTTGGACATCCAGTGAAGCTTGTAGTCGATGCTGGACCGGGTATACTGCCTGGACTGGTTCTCGAGTGCCATAGCGTCTGACGATTGCCATTCACAGGTTGTGGAGGGGTGGCGTGGCCGGCAGGGGAGGTGAATTCTTGGGCCAACGCTTGTAACGTAAATCTGATTATTATGCCTCAAGGTTTTGTCGAGATACTTGGCGAAAAGAGGGTCACTCGCAGGACAAACGGTGGTAGAGTTAGGATCAGGTATGTATCTGATTGTGCAGTAATGGCCCGCAACGAATCAACCATCTGGCAGGAACCGGTTTAGTAGGGCTCGTGGCAGGGTTTTTAGGGGCACAAGAGGTCGTGATCACTGACCAAGAGTACGTCCCAGCGCACTGCAGCAAATTAGGCATACTTATAGCAGGCTAGGCAATTGATAGAGATAATGGGAGCAAACGTTGAACTCAACGAGCTCCAGGACCGAGTACGGGCTTCGGTGCTCAACTGGCAAGTTCGTTTTTGGTAGGCTTGCATCATATCTTACCGCCCGACTAGGGGAGAAAGGTTATCGCCCGATTTGCCGGGCGCAGTGTCGCTGGTTCTGGCCGCGGATTGTGTATACGCCGAACCTGCATTTCCGCTCCTAGTCTCCACATTGAAAGATCTCGACGATAAATACGGGGCGCCAGAGATATTGTTCTGTTATAAAAAGAGACGCAAGGTCAGTACACAGATTCGTGCGAACAATCGAAACCTACCATAGGGAACAGGCCGACAAGAGGTTCTTTGGTTTACTCAAAAAACACTTTACCTGGGCAGAGGTAGGGGGCCAAGACGGCGACAGCGTCACACCCACTGACGTGGCCTTAGGTTGAAGACGACCCAGAGCGAGATACGTATTCGCGCGAAGCAATCACGCTGCTCCGGCTCCAGAGGAAGCGATAACCAATCAAGACAAAATGTTTATCTGTGTTGCATTTATTCTGCTTTAGTTTTAATCTGGATCACATGCGTTGGTAAATGACGATAAGCAGATATCGAGGAAGGTCATTACCTGGAGCCCGTGAAGCCCGGATATCTCCTTTTTAAGCTCCTCGGTGACGAGCCTATGTTGCTTGATCATGGGCAGGCCGTTAAACTCTCCGGATGTAATAGAAATAGTGTAAAAAGTACCACATCCGCCTTTGGTGGGAAAATTTAGGGTTGGGCATGCGCTTACTACTTTGGACTCACCCGAGACGTCCTCTACATCAAGACTAGAGGGCTGAAACCTCGCGTTGAGCTTGTCAAAGACGACCCGCTCCCCATCGGTCAAAGTCCTCGAAGGAGCGGCAGCCCAGCATGGAGAAGAAAGGGTGAACGGCCTAGAGAGACGAGGAACCTGGGACACTAGTCCCCGGGCTAATCTGTTTGACATGCTTCCCACAAGAGTATCCTAGTCGAGTTCAGGCAATGTGCGATCACGTGGGGGTCTCATTCTTGCTTCTTGACGTCACCTCGCGTCGATCAACCAACACTGAATGCGAGTTTTCTCCTTCCAAAGCTTCGATGTTGGGGTGCATTTCTGCCGCTAGAGTGCTCCCGAGAGTACCATATACCTCTGCTTTTCGTTACCCTATATTTTCACCTGTCTTTGTTCGAGTCAGGATACACACTGGCGGTTCTTTTGGTTTATCCTCACTAAGTAACTCTTCTAATGAGACTGCGTTTGTGGGCTCGGGACAACCCCACTTCTGGAGCATTGATAACAATACGAAAGATCGAGAGTATCTGAATGCGCGGTGTACCACAATCCGGCCCCCTGCGTCCCCGCCGGCGGAAACTAGCTCTGGTACAAGCTCATCGGTGGCCATGGGGGAACCACAGGTTGAAGAAGTCCACAAAGTCTCGAAAGTCAAACTATGTCACGACAACGGGATACAACCTAGAGATTTACGGTCGTTGGACACAGACATGGTGTGTGTAACTATTATCTCGTAGTACCCTATTATTCATTCGATTGCAGCACGACCTCCCTTCGTCTATTCTTGTCAGATCCGAATCGATAATATTCTGCACACCTACGATACGTGCTATCATCAAAGCCGACAAATTGATCATGCTCGAATCGCTTGCCGGCGACAACCCCCCGACCAAAGAATCAGAAGGGAGAACTCCAATTCTGAACAGCGTGATGGCACATATCCGAGCTCTCACGCTCCGAGCACACCATACCGACCACCAGGATGCCCAAACTCCTTTCGAATTCACGTACGCCTCCTGCATACAATGCAGGACACGACTAACCCTGCCCCATCCCTTAGCGCGCTCGAATCCTTGCTCTCCCAAGAAATTCATACCCTCTCCCAGACATCCGCCGAGCTCACCAACCGGGCAAATCGTCTGCTCAAATCCATGTCGTCGCAAGACGTGATCTCGACTGCGCAAATGCAGGAGATGATCGAAGTCAAGGACGCAAATGAGGTATTTTTACGCGCTGCGACAAGCGTCAAGGATGCAGTAGCGGAGATTCTGTCCGAGCCGGATGATATGCGGAAGATGTATTTAACGGACCTAAAGGCGGGAAAGGTCAGGGAGTTTGGGGACGATGACGAGGTCGAGCTGTTGCTTGAAACGTGAGAGTTTTGGGGTTGGCTTGGCTTGGCTGGAGATAAGCTAATGGTGCCGGTCGGCAGATACCTCAAGTATGCGGCGTCCCTGACGCTGAATGCGTCACGCAATCTGCAGAGGTTGAACTCGGCATCACAACATCTCACATTACTCCTGTCATCAAGTAAGTTATATGTTTCAGCACGTTGGATCGCCAGCACTCAGCCTATGACCGCACTTAGCTCGCAACAGACTCTTACACCTTGAGATCCGACTAGCGATTGCGACGCTGGCTGTTTCAGCTGCTGCACTACCGGGGGCAATCCTGGGCATGAACTTGACGAATCACTTTGAGGATAACCCATGGGCGTTCTATGTCGTCACATCTGTCGTTGCCATAATCGGCATGATTGCTGCTCAGGCAGGTCGTGCAGGCCTACGCGTTGCGCGGCGTGTAAAAATGGAGCAAGCTGGGTTGTTGGCTGGCAGCAAGCCCCGTTCTTGACTTGGAGTATAATACACTCATACTGTAATCGCGCAAGCTGGGTGTATAAATAAATAATCTGGTGCGTAAAGTACATGTGGATCTACGGAGAGGCGTGCGATGAATGATTAGGATGCAATGGGATCAGACATGAAACCAGGGAGGGGGTCGAGCGGAATCACGGCCGGCCGCGAGCAGCAAGTGTGCCCTCGAATGTCTTTTGGACTCCGTCGACGAGCTCCATGGTCTTTGCCCACTTGAGCAGGCGTGTGCTCACAAACATTCCCTCGGGTACGGTGAGGAGATCGGCAATGAGGGGATAGAGGAATGCGTCGGCCCATGTTACCTATGCGCGACGCTGTCAAAGAGCTGTTTGATCGAGACAAGACACAACTCACCCTTGAACCGAAGATATAAGGTCCCTTGGGCATGAATAGTGGCTCGATCTTGGCAAGAAAAGCTTTCAGGTCGTCGATTCCTCCCGCCTGCTTGATTTGCTGCCTGATCTCGGTCATCGTGTACTTGCAGGCATCGAGCCCATTTACTCGCGGCTGCACAACGCCCGTCTTGATCGCCGGGTAACCTGAGACGCGCCCGCAAGTCAGTTGACGCTGAAATGTGACGAAACAAGCTAGACAGACCGAAGCTCACGACCAAGCTCACAAACTCCCACATCTTCTCTGGCACACACGCCTCGGTCTCGTCGAGGTCGAGCGTGGGGCAAGGGGCTACTCGGTCGAGGTACATTGCGATTGCCTGGCTCTCCCGCAGGTGGACGTCTGTGCCATTGGGCCGGGGGATGACGAGAATGGGGAGGTACCCGTACGGGTGGAATTCGTTTGCGACCTCGGAGTGGGGTACCGTCCGGAGTTGCTTGAAGGGGATGCCTTTCTCGATGAGTGCGATCGCAATCGTGCGTGTGAAGGTGGAGAAAGGTGTCCCGATGAGAGTGTACTCGGGCAGAGAGGTGTTGGTCGCAGTGGACATTTTGAAGTGGGTTGAAACGGATCGAAGAACGAACGAGAGACAAAACCAGGGAGGAAAAAGTGGCTGAAAGCTGGAAGCCGCTTGGTGAGAAGATGGGAAGGCGGGTTGCCAGCGGTATAAGTACCTGGGCAAGATACGAGAGCCGATGCAAGTGAGAACCAAGCTCATCATTTTTGGCCGCAATTCACGCGCGACAGCTCCGCGGAGAGCCTGGCCATTTTTCGAAAAAGCGCCGAGTGATGAATCCGGAGCATATACGCGATGCGAGCTGTCGGACCATGGCGATGGTGGTTTGGCATGCGAATCGCGCGCTTTGTTTTGGTGCGCCGGCGCTTCACTTGCCGCCGGCACTTTCCCCAATCACCTCCGTCTTGAGAGTGGGTCTACCAACTGCTATTATTCTGCCTGCAACTAATGCACCTCATCCAGGCCCGTCCCGCGTCCTCCGATATCTCCCGGTCGCCGTACCTGCCGGCCGAGCTCCCCACACGGCTCGCCCGCCATGTCTCGCATACTGACTCGTTGCTGGGCGTCTTGCGCGCGGCCTCCTCCATTTAGGACATACATCACCCCTGCCCAAAATTTCCCCAGTTCGCTTGGGCGATACGCTCTAGCCGCACCGGGCGTTGCCCCAAATGTGTCAATTTTGTCTCGGGCAATGTCAATCGCTGCGATTCCCCGCCGCATGGATCGTTCAGCCTCGCTTGCTGGGTTTTTCACCTCCCAGAGGGCGGGCTTCTTCACTTCAAGGAGACTTGGCGGTGCCGCACTTGCGAACGCAAATGAAAGGTCGAAACCCGACGATGCTCCTGTCGCCGAGGAGCCCGCCGAGACTCCAGTTTTGGCTCCCCCAGTCGTCGGGAAATGGCTGATTGGGTGTGCGGGCCTGGTTTTTGCAATTGTCGTTGTTGGAGGCATCACTCGGCTCACTGAATCCGGCCTGTCTATCACGGAATGGAGACCCATCACCGGGATTCTTCCACCGTTTAGCGAGACCGAGTGGGAAGAGGAGTTTACAAAGTACAAGGGTACACCCGAGTTCAAAATGTGGGTACCAAATATGATCCACTTATCACGCAACTAATCTATCACACCCAGCCTGAACCACCAAATTACCCTCGACGAATTCAAACGTATCTTCTTTTGGGAATATGCACACCGCGTACTCGGCCGCGTCATCGGCCTTGCATTCGTCCTACCCCTCGCCTACTTTATCGTTCGCAAACGCATCCCACGCACGTTCCTCCTCCCAGGTCTCACCCGCACTCAACTTGGCCTCCCCGCCTCGGCTCCGGCGCCCAACCCACTTCCGGTCCCAACGCTCACACCCTACCTGGGCGGTCTTGCCCTCCTCATCGGCGCACAGGGCGTGCTCGGATGGTACATGGTTAAATCTGGCCTGGCCGAGTCGATCATGACGACGCCTGGTGCGGTCCCGCGCGTGAGCCAGTATAGGTTGGCGGCGCACCTTGGGTGCGCGCTGGCGCTCTACGTTGGGATGCTTGGCGGCGGTATGGCTGTTTTGAGAGACTGGAACTGGGCACATGGAAAGGCAAAGGCAATCGAGACTCTTGAAGTCGCTTTGCAGAACAACGCCGTGAAAGTCTTCAAGGCTCGAGTTGGCGTGCTTGGTGCCATAGTTTTCCTGACGGCCCTCTCAGGCAAGTGCACGACGGGGTTAGATTTGGCATATTTCTTATGCATATACCTTCAGGCGCGTTCGTTGCCGGACTCGATGCTGGGCTCGTGTACAATGAGTTCCCTACGATGGGCGGTCGTCTCGCTCCTCCTCGTGAAGAACTCCTGAACCCCGCGTACGCCCAGAAGGCTGACAAATCGGACCTCTGGTGGAGAAACATGTTGGAGAACCCGAGCACCGTTCAGTTCAACCACCGCGTATTGGCAAGTTATATTCAATGGCTCCTGCCTCCTTGCCGCTACTAATACGGGACTGCAGGCATTAACGACCTACCTCAGCGCTACTCTCCTCTTCCTCCACTCTCGCAGAGCTTCTCTCCGCTCTGTCCTCCCCGCCCAGACCCGTCGACTTGCAACCTTGGCATTTGGACTCGTTAACCTCCAGGCGGCCCTCGGTATTACCACTCTACTCTATTTGGTCCCTGTACCGCTCGCTGCATCGCACCAGGCTGGAAGCGTTGCGCTCTTGACATCGGTCGTTGCTCTCGCAATGAGCTTGCGCAAGCCTGGTCGTGCTGCACGGTTTTGGAGGCTTGCGGCTCAACAGAGGGGCTCGGTTCAATCCACCGCCTCAAAGGCCGCGAGTGCGTCATAAGCCGATACTATACACCCCATTCGTTTTGTTGCTATCATTATCCCCCACTCTCCAGCTGTCGTAGATCACACCTACATCCAAATAAAAATTGATTTGAATTGAACGTTCAATTGGTTGATGGTCCACCCCAGCTATCACTCTGCCATCACGACATCCTCTCCTCCCGCTGGCGCCTCTTCAGCAGACGCGGCGGGTTCTTCCTTTGGGACCATCGAGCTGATAAACACTTGAATGGGTTCACCCTCCAATATACGGAAAGCCCCATCTGCGCGTGCGCCTAGCACACGAATATGTTTATGTACTCCATCGAGACAAACCAACGAGACTTACTTGTTTCGTGCTGGCTCGCTGGCCCGATAACGCCAATCGACGTGTTCTTAACGTTGAGCTCCTTGTCCT
>WSLN01000033.1:8438-20710 GCA_019677355.1 Ceratobasidium sp. 370
TCGATCATGCATTGGAGCTCGGTGTGGTCGCGTTTGGCGAGTTCCACTCCAGGCTCCACCGCGTATAGGAACCTGTCGAGCGCACAGATAGCGTGCGATCAAAGCTTCGGACATGCGCATGCAGCCCAATGATCGGCCGGTGCGCCGCACTAGTGCGATCGTAGACGAGCCCTAGAGGTGCAACGCGTGCAGCTGATTAGATTAAAGTTAATTCCAGCCATAAGTCCCCCTTTTCTCGTTCGAGTATCAGTTTTTAAGATTTCAAGTTCAGGTCGGGCCGATTGGGGTGGGAGTGGATCACCTGAGCGTGCGGGTGTGGGTATAGGGGCCCCCTGCGCCCATGAAGGGGTGGGGATTGGGTGGGCACCACCACTCCACCCAGGCCCCGCACGACACGAGATGTGAGATGCGCGATGCGTGATGCACGACACACGATTTCCGGCGGAATCTGCCGACGTCTTTGCCCTTTCCTTTCTTACCGTGTCTAGGGTAGCGAGAATGGGGGAACCTAGAGACGGAATGCGCGCACCCCTGGAGGGCTAGGGCCCATCCGTAGGCGAGCTGTAGGCATAATGAGGTACGTGTCGCCGGCATTCAGATCCCGTGTTGCGTGGTGTTTGGCCCCGATGTGGGCTCAGCACGCCGGTTCCCCGCATGGTGCGGATGTCTAAACAGAGTCGACCCCTGGCGGTTGTGCCGCCGAGTGTCATGCATTCGTCGAGGTGGGTTAGTCGGTGGATATGTGTGTGGTGAAAGAATGGTGTTGACCGGCAAGCAAAACCTCTTGCGCCGATACGGGGTGATCTCACTTCGGGCATCGGCGCTGGGCTGGTTGAAGAACGTCCCTATAGGACAAACAAGCCGCCTGTGCCGGTCGTATTACGCTAGATTATTAATGTACAAAATCAACTGGGAAGGGGCAGAATGGAAGGATTCATACACAATGAGGTGCGACCGCCCGGCCGGCAATCATGCAGGCCAGGATAAAGGCAAGGCCTAGCGTGCTTGGGTAACCCTCGGCGGCTCGAGCTTGGGTTGGCGATGGACTGATGCGCGTGTGCGGCGGTGAAACCTTGGTCGTCCGGGACGTGGAATACAGCACGGCAGATAATGGAGAAGAGACAGGGGGCAATGGGTGTTTGAGGTAGGTGGTGTGTCGACGTGCGGGAGGTCGTGCCGGACACGACAGGTGCGCATGCAGGCCACCTGTCGTTCCAGCGTCCGAGTATGTATGCGGGAATTGAGCGCGGCCAGGCAGAGGCTCAGCAAGTTTGTTCGAGAGACAAGTGTCGGCGCAGACTAGGTGCAGGTGGTGAGCTCGTTTGGGAGCTCAAGGAAGTGATGAACCTGCGTGCAGTCGAATATAAGAAAATTGTCTGTATGCGCAGGTCGGATGGATGGGATAGCGATTGATGGTGCGCTTACCCCACACAGGCGTGGACTCGGATAGCAGGCGCGGCCCAGGAGGAGGGGGTGATCAGGGACCACGAGCGCAGAACACGGCCCGATAGGGGGTGGGGCGTCGGGCAAGGGACGCAGGCTGTTAGTCAAAATCTTAACAAGAATGCAGAGCGAGCTCGTTGGAGACCCGGGCTCGGTAACTTGATTAGACGCATTGGCGCCCGCGACAGAGATATCAGGCGAGACGCGTCTCTTACTGGGCGAGTTGGATAGCGGGCGGGCATAGAAGCAGGTGGGGCCGCCGTGGAGCTCGTCAGGCTCGCGCTCAATGTAGATCACGTGGAGCGCCAACAGGCACGGTCTCGAATCGATGGTGGCTGTGCTGATCGAGAATGACGCCACTCGTCTGCCTCCAAGGATAAACGATAACCTGGAGTCGAGGGCGCATGATGATGCGACGGAGAGATTTATGCCGGCGACAAAAGAATAGACAAAGTGCGGGCAACGGGCGGCAAGTGAGGTGAGGGCGGGCCCGCGCGCTGATGCCGGTGTCGGTGCAAATCTCGTCGCATTCGGCGCGGCCCTGGCTGTGGCGGCCGCTCTCGGCCATCACACCGTGGCGACGCTGGGTGGCCGGCCCCCTGCCGACGCGCCTCGCGACGATACGTACCTGCGCGGTGGCGACGAGCAGTCTGGCAGTCGCCAAAACACACTCACGCGATCTGAAACCCGCGCACGGGCTCCCCACAGTGGCCAGCTGAGAACCGAGCGCACCGGTCAGAACGCCGTGCGCATAGGCAACAAGTGTCGAACAGAGGGGTGGATGTGTGTTGACTGATGGGGAAAACGACTGACCCAGTCAACTGAGCTGGCCGCAGCGCTTCTCTCCAATCTGGGCCCGGCATCCAAAGAACGGGGCTTGAACGCCGAAACGCTGTTTGCGGCGCAGGCGAGCGGCATGCACGACGCTCACGAATATAACTCGCCCCGCTGCTCCGAGTTGCCATCACCCGCCGCCCCACCGCAGACACTGTGTGTACATACTACAGCTCGGCGACCGATACGAGTCATCGTCGTCATCGCGGACAGTCCCGGCCGATCTCGTCACGCCCCTCGCCAATCCTCCGCCAGCATCAGCGCCGCTAGCGACGCTAACGACGCCAGACTCCGTAGCGACCAGATCCGACACCCTCGATGCAGGCCGATATCCCATTTGTCGGTGTTCCGGCTCAGCCCGGCGGAACGGCATTTGGCTCCGATTATGTATGCTCGACCCAGAGCGCTCTCGAGTGGGATTCGCTCGACTTCCTCCATCCCGCTGTCGACCCCCGCGCCATGTCGCTCGACCTCTCCGCCCAGACAGACCTCGACAGCGCGCTTCATGCATTGCACGCCGCCAACGCTGCCGGCGCCGCGGACCCCTCCGACGTCGACGAGGCCAGCTACCTCTACGCGACGGGCTCCGACTCGTTCAACCCCCGCTTCCGTGCCGACTCAGTCTCGTCCGCTCCCTCGCTCGACGGCCTGCTCGGCGCCGACTACCTTTATGACTCGACCCCCGCCTCGTACTCTGAGGACTCGCTCTCGCCCGACCAGGGCCCCACGTTTGATATCATGAGCGCGCTCTCCGCCCTCTCCACCGTCCCCGAGGGCCTGGCCGAGCCCCCGTACCAGAGCCCGTCGTTCCAGGGCTCGCCCCCGCCGTTTGCCTCGTCATCCCCCTTTCTCTTTCCCTCGTCCGGCACCGTCTCGCCCGGCGCGATCTCCAAGTCCGGCTCCATCGCCCACCCATCGTTCAACATGATGCTCGACAGCCGTCCCGGCTCCAGCGCTGGCAACGACCTTGACGACCTCGGCCTCTCGTACTCGGGCAACATGCTCACCCAGTTCCATCAGCACAACTTTCCCCCGTTTATGGACGGCATCTCCAATCCCGCTGCCCCCCGCGGCCTGCTCCGCCGCCAGGTCCCCGATATGACCTTTGCCATGCGCCAGCCCGAGGCCGCGCCTCTCACCGTGGACAACACCCTCTCCCGTCTCAAGCTTGAGGCCAGTGCGTTCCCCGCCCCCGAGGCCTCGGCCGACCTCCAGTCGTTTATCAGGTTGGTGGATTTTATTCCATTTCATCTGTTGGTGCTTACGTCCTCCAGGCCCTATCTCGACCAGTACATCAACTCGCGCAACCGGATGGCTATGGGCGAGCGCAGCGTCATTGTCATGTCCAGCAAGGTCGCCCAAAAGTCCTATGGGAGCGAGAAGAGGTAAGCTTAACTTAATCGCTGATGAATCCGGCAATTCATTCCGCCTAGGTTCCTGTGCCCTCCCCCCACCGCCATCCTCATCGGGAACCAGTGGTGGTCCGAAAGCCGACAGAGCGACGATCCCAAGCTCGCCGCACCGCGCGTGGTTATCTCCATGAGCGGAGAGGCCCCACCCCAGGAGAGCTCGATCGAATGGACTACCACCTCGGGCAAGCCCTTTGATGTCACCGAGCCCCCCGCCGACGACACCACCTATATCGGACGTTCCATCGGGAAACATCTCTTCATCTCGACCGACGACCAGGAACGCAAGAAAAAAGTCGAAGCGCTCGTCAAGATCACCGCCCCATCCGAAGAGGGCGAGCCCGAGCGCGTGATCGGCACCTTCTCCAGCCGGCCCATCCAGGTCATCAGCAAGCCCAGCAAAAAGCGCCAGAGCGCGAAGAACCTTGAGCGTGCGTACTGCTTCATTTGTAGTGCGGCTCTCACGCTCCCCGCGATCAATCATCGAGATCGAGTTGGACTGACGCTCGATCGCCCTTCTAGTGTGCGTGAATCATGGATCGACCATTTCATTATTCCACCGTCTGCGTGCTCAGACGGTGTCCACAAAATATCTCTGCGTCTCGGGATCCGGCGCCTCTTTCAAGGGCTCCGATGGCGCGCCTCTGCCTGGTATCGACCCCAGGCAACGTGGTACGACCCCGTCGTTTGTCGCCAGGACTGGCCAGTGGGGTGAGTAAACACGCCCACTTGGTTGGTTGGTTACTCATTGGTATCCAGATTCGTTTATCATGTACATTGTCGACGTAACCAAGCCCGCTGGTGGCCTCGACACTCCTCCCCCGCCCCCGCCCCACCCCGATTACCCATCGCCCCCGGCCAACGCGATCCCCTACTCTGCCAATGGTGCCACGATCCCGATTTACTACAACCAGACCGTCGTCCTCCAGTGCCTGATCTCTGGTGTCGTCTCTCCCGTGCTTATCATTCGCAAGGTCGAGAAGACCACCATCGCAGTCGGCGGGGGACTCCAGGACGGCGCCAAGGGCGTGCCCGACCAGTACTGCGCTCCCGGAGAAGTCTGCGGTGACCCGGTCTCGCAGCTGCACAAGGTCGCTCTTGAGGTTTACGAGCCCAACAAGGGAGCGCCAGAGCCCGGTACGACCGGCGTTTCCGGCCCATTCCTCTCATGCATGGGTGAAAAGGTCAACACGTACCGTCCGGTCGAGGGCCGCCAATGGCACGGCACGAGCGCCTCTGGTTCGTCTCCGGGTTCGCACTCGCCGAGCCTGCCCGACTCGCCGGTCATGTCCCCCTCGCACTCGTCGTCCGAGTACTTTGCGCACGTCAACGGCAGCACTGGCTCGAGCAGCGGCGCGACGACGCCCGACTACCCGCCTTCCAACGACGGTGGCCGCGTCCGACGGATGCACAAGCGCCACTCGATCTCGGGTTCGTTCACCAAGCCGATTCCTAAAAACAGGCGGCGCATGAACTCGATCGGTGCAACGGGTGGGCGGCCCGAAAAGGAGCTCGCGTCGGGTGCGCTCTGGTCTGTCGACACGAGCGAGACCGCGGTGTGGACGATCGTCGGGACGGACCAGGTGCGGTACAACTTTTATGTACCGCCGACGCTGTACGACTCGCCCCCGACGTCGTTTGCGGGCGTGCCGTCCAAGTCGATCACGCCTTTCCCTGGGCTCGTCAAGTACCTCGCTCCGGATCGTGCGGCCGAGGTCCCCAAGTCCAACTGTGCGGCGTCGCGTGCGGCGATGGCCAAGCCCAACCCGCATGCGGGCAAGCAGCTAACGCTGTACGGCGAGAACCTCAAGTCACATCCGTTGATGGTATTCTTTGGGACTGAGCCTAGTGCGCAAGTCGAGGTGCGGTGTAACGAAGTGATGGCGTGTTTGCCACCCGAGGGCCAGAGTCAGCAAGGGAGGAAACGACCGATTGTGCTCGTGCGAGGGGACGGAGTGATCTTCCCTACTGGGGTGCAATACCCGTAGTAGACCCTCCCCTGTCTCTGGTCCTTTTGTATATGTCCCAACCCTATATGCCCATCGATCCTTTCGCACACTTTTATTTACTTATCTCTTTCGAACCTATGTTTTTGTTTTGCAAACAGGGGTCTTTCTGCTATGGTACCATGTTGATCAATCACTGCATCTGTTCATCGCTGCTTCTCTCTGTTGTGTTTCTATCTGTTTAACTGTTATACTGGAAAAGATGTATTGTTCTGTACGAGTAGATCATCGTTTCTTATGAATTAAAACAAAGTCTAGTCACACTTGGGGGATTTTAAGCGAATGGGCTTTCGACTTTTATGTTGTTGACTTTATCAGAGTGCCTTGATCTGATAGAAGGATTACCTTGGTTCTCTGAAAATTTGCAGTCGAGCTTCCAACCGACACTGGGCGGATTTCTGCTACACCGACAAATGGGCGGGCCGCATAGAGCCGCGCCTCCGGACGACACTCGTCGTTCAAGTCATCCGCATGTTGCTGATCCGTCCGGACCCGCACATCGCCTAGGCTGTCCAGCGCATAACCATGCTCCGCAATCGCACGACGATCCCGGCAGCAGCGATCCTCGGTGCCAGCGGGCCTGAAGCCATTTTGACCTCGGCGAGGCCGATAACACGTGTGCGTCTTCATCTGATCTGCTTGCGTGAAAATTCAGGCGCGGTTGACAGCTCGAGTGTATGCGTCGGCTGCCGTTCTTGTTATTTGGAGGGGTTGCGGGGCCGAGGTTCCGTTGTACTGCCCACAGATGCATAGGAAGGTTGGTCGTATTGCCCAGAACGTGTCTGTTGGAGTTAGAGCCGCTCGACACGCAGCCTTCGGGTTCGAGATCCTGCTGTCGATTGCGCTTCCGGCGCGCCCGGCACACATCCTAATCAGACGCGGGCTGTCGAATGCGCTGCTTCTTTGTAGCCTGGTTATAAAGGTTCTTCGGGGCGGTATCGAACTTGAGACATGAAAAAGGGCTGTCGAGCGTGGTGATGCAAGCGCGAGTTTGTTTTCCGAGTCTTTTCAGGCGGTGATGTAAGCGTTGGCCACGTGCCAAACCTGTGATTTCATCCAGTGAAGCGGGAGCTCTGCGCATCCACTGCACCGACTGCCGAGTTGGCGCAAAAGGCTTGCCAATATCAAAAGACTCTGTGGACTTTTCGCATCAAGTGTAAGCTCAGCTCTATTCTCGTACAGAAACTCTGGTCGAAACGTCAATGCCATAGTCACCGGTCTAGTCAAACGACTGTTGCTCGCTCTCTCTGACGCTCGCTGCGCTGCTCATGTCGCAATGGCAACTGCCTCCCCTAAGCGCGTGGGTTCCCGATATTATAACGCCTCACCCTAATTCTTGGGTTGCATTCATTGCATCCACGTAAGTGCGTCTGTTGCTTTCGCCGAATCCACTTGGTTTTGACTAAACACGACCGAAGATTCCGCGTGATGGCGTACATCATTTTAGCTCCAATTATCATATTTACGCTCACGGTGAGGGGAACCCCGCTCCACTCGGGCCGTAAACTAACCAGGTTTGTGAGGATATCGCGGCGTACGCGGTCGCCCGGACTCTGGGATGGAGCCTCGACGTCGACCCCCAGGCGGACTCTGGCGCCATCCAGAAACCCAAAGAGGCGCCCATGATGGACCCACCTGAACCTAAAATCGAGGTCAACCCAGGTCAAACGGCTAAAGACAGCGGGCCCGCTCCACCGCAGATCGCCCTCCCTCCTTCCCCTCCTACGTTTGCGGCCGACCTTCGGTTTACGACACCCGGCGAGGCAAACTATGAGCTCTCGGGTCTGTTCTCGCCACCCATATCACGCGCGGGTTCCCCGGGACTTTCGCGCCGCGTGCGGTCTTCGAGCACGAGTCTGTCTGCTGCGGGATCAGACAGCGAGGGTCTGGGTGGCGAGATGAGATTAGGGATAAGAAAGGGGTTGGGCATGACGCCCGTGGATGGCTTGACGCTTCAGGCTCCTAGCGGAGTGGCGAGACGGAGGCCGGCGAGGAGCGCGTCCGAGTCGTGAGGTTGCGGATGATTCATATTACATTGTACTTTACGTATGTATAAACACGATATGCTGATCCAAACGGACAAAAAACGAGCTGGATACAATTACAGTCCATTACCAGCCAAACCTCAGCTGGTCCCTAGTGAACGCGAGCGGTTTCCAGATCAATTTTTCTGGGATAATACGGCGTGTACGCTTCATCATCGCTTTCGCATACTGTTCCTTCACTGCATCTGTCAAGCAGATCATGGGTACGTTCCTCTTCCACTTGATCAACTGATACTCCATACACCTGTATCGAATCAGGTTAAGCGCTCACCATCTGAACGCAAAGAGACTTGCCACTCACGTATACAAAATATCCTCCGTCTTGATAGAAGTCTTTGCCGAAATTTCGTCAAACGTTGTCTCTTCGAGATTTTCGTTCAAGATGACCTCGATAATCGCCTCGGCCCAATAGGCGCGATAGCCCAGCAGCCCCAGATCACTGAGCGGTTTTTCCGGCGACCCAACCTTGGATTCACGCTTCGACAACGCGTACGAGAATTCGATAAGAAGCTTGCCATATCCATGCCGTTGATATTGAGGGAGGGTGAGGATACAGGCCACGTTGTAGCCTTCGGCCGACTCTTTCTCTTTGGAAAAGTATCCAATGAGATGGCACCCACGTTGGTCGCGAGTCACCTAGTCGTTTATGTTAGTGCAGGCTCGGGTAAGTGGAGCGTATCGCTTGCCATGCAATAATACATAAAAGGCTGGACGTCATAATACAGTGTTTTGCTACGTCCGAGTCAGTAAATTATCATGCAACCGAGGCCAACTACTCACTGATCCAAGAAACATTTCGACAACAAACTGAGGTTCCGACACCAGGTCATCTGCCTCCTCCCATCAATCTCGAAAAACGATATATCCTCATGTCGGTAAATTTCGTTCCCTGGCGGATGAAGCAACGTGCACTTGGCCCGGTGGCGCTCGAACATCATCTCGCTTGGGAAATACAGCAAGCAAAACTCGCAGATGTATAGGAGCGGCAGGTGCGCGTACTCGACGGGGTACGGGCTAAAGTACCACGCCTCGACCTCGTGCTTGCCAATCCGCAACCGGTTCAGGTTCTTCACCCTCGCGATTTCGGACGCGGCTTGGGTCATGGACCCGCCGTGCCGGAGTTTTTCGATCTCTTGCTCTTTGCTGAGCGTCGGGTGGATGGTCGGGTTGGACGGGTCGAATCCGTCCAGGACGGGTTCAGCCTCGCCCTCTGCGTCTTCCTCGCCCTCCGCGTCCTCCATACTATAGTCCCCATCCTCGTCCTGATGTTGAGAGCCCGCGATAGACGGTTGAAGGGAGGGTAACCGACGTGGAGTCGGGGTGGAAGGAGCCGGAGTCGGGGTGGAGGGTGCAGTAGTATTGGCAGCAGCGGCAGCGAGCGCGGCCGTCGACGTCGCCTTTTTCAACAGCGAATTCCCCCGCTTCTGCTTAGCTTCCTTTTTGGTCAGAGGCGGGGGTGGTGGGGGCGCCTTGGGTTTCGGCCACTCGAGTTCGCGCGTGAGGACGACACGCGACGAAGGGACCCACTCGTCTAGGCGCTTATTGAACTCGGTCCAGTGAATATAAAATTCGATTTTTTCATCGGATTTCGTTGTCTTGATTTGGCGTGCAAGATATCGGTTTTTCGACGTGTCGCGAATGGAGAGTACTTCGGCCTTTCGCTCTTCTTCGCCACCGCCAGGGAGTGGCCGTCGTACGAAAACTCGGCATCCTATAGAAACATTCTGAGGACTCGGTCGTGAAGGCTTATCAGATGATGTCGACTGATGAACACGTACCTCCAAATCGTAAGTCCCAGGAGGCGAAATAATTGGTGGCTCAGACTCTTCTTTGGGTGCTGGTGTAGAAGGGGCCATAGCACGAGGAGAAAGTCGACCGTCGAGATACAAAGAACAGTCTTCAAAACCGACGCTTGTTGCCACGAACGAAAGCTGTGCGTGTCACGTGATCAATGATAAACACACTTTATTTCGGGATAGTTCTGGAAACGCCGAGGATGGTACAGCTAATAGGTGAATATAGAGAGGGGAGACCAGGCGACGATCCAAGAGTGTTCAGTCAAACCCCGACTCAAACAAAAAGTTTGCTGCAAGTTCCTCGTTCTTTCCGCACGCCAAGTAGGCTTCGGCCGCCTGTTCGCGACTAAATCCGAGGGCTTGCAACTGTAAAGCAACCATGAGTCAAGGAATGCAGTAGGGGGCAGTAGCTTACCCTTCCGATTGCAGCCTCTTCCTCTGGGGTGATGTGTATAATGTGGGTACCGGGCGGGTATTGCTCATCACCTTCTTCACCTTCACCCGGAGGTACACCACCAAGGAGCTGGTACAAAAGCTCGGGATTCTGGGCCATCCGCCCAGCTAGCTCAGGGTTAGCTTGTGCGAGTTGTTGGACCAAAGGCTGAAGTAGAGCTGGATTCCCAGCAACGAGGTCCCGGATCTGCTGAATGGCAGGACTGTTGCGCAAGGCCTCAAAATCAGCGGCTTCGGCACCGGCACCAGCACCAAGACCGGCACCAGCTCCAGGAGCAGTCGCAGCTCCACCCTGTGCTTGAGCGGCGGCCTGTAGTCGAATTAAGCACATTCGTAAATTTACGGACAACGCTAGTTCGGATGTCAGACAAACCTGAGCAAACAAGTTCATAGGGGCTGGTGCGCCACCGCTAGCGGCTGGGGTTGCAGGTGCAGCGGCAGCGGCAGCAGGGGCAGGAGCAGGAGTGGCAGAAGGGGCACTTGCAGCCCGCGCGCCGGCCTGAGGTGGAGCAGCCTGCGTAGGTTCGAGGTGTGGCGGAATACCCTAAATAGAGCGTTAGGAATTAACGATAGCATCGAGATATCACCAGGCGCACATTAAAAAGATATTCCACCGCTCGATCAGGATTATTGAAACTAGCCTTCAGCGCACGCATGACCTGCGCACGTTCAAAGCCCATCTCCATCATGTTTGTGATCGAGGTCTCGAGTGCGCCGCCGGTGACAAAAGAACTAGTATCTCCAAATGCTGGCGGTGCCGGTGCAGCTGACGCAGGCGCTGATGTAGCGGGAGCAGCTGACTCCTCAGCTGGAGCCATAGGCACATCCTCAGATGGCGCCGGTGCGGAGGCTGGGCCTGGACCTGGGACTGGGCCTGGGGCCGAGGGCACAGGAGCCGGCGCTGCAGCCGCGCTCGAAGATGCAGCTGGAGGTGCCTTGGGCTATTTTGAGACAAGTTAGGACAATCTTAACCAGCAACTATATGTGCTTACTTTGGAGACCATAACCACCAAGAAGTCCTTCTCCTTGATATTCAACGATTCAACGGTCTTATCATCGGCCAGGATCTTGCCTACGATGGCGTGGTAGTAAATGAAGCGCTAAAGTTTCGAAATAGGAAGATTCGCACCAGAGTAGATCAGTTTTTGACTCGCAATGGCATGTCCTTGCGACTCCTCGACTTTCCGCTTCAGGGTCGCAACGGTGTCGTTGAGGTCTGCATCGATCTGAAACTGTTTTTGCTGGATAACAATGCGCTTGAGCGTGATGTTACTTGTTCGTATAAGCTAAATACCTGGAGTGTCTTGAACGTGAGCTTCATGATTGGGTCGAGGTGGTACTACAAGAGATGTACGCGTCCCTCGATGGATGTGAAGCGCCTTGATCCGTGGACATTGCCCTCGCACGTGACCAATTTCCACTTTGTTCCCACTGCTTTTCTTCAGTTCCAGTGCTATGTCTGCCTTTGCTCGCACTGCAGTCAGCAACTTTCGCGCCATGTCGGCGCGCTCTGTTGCACGTCAGACCGCATTTATCCAGCGGCGTGGCTATGCAGATGCGACGAGCGACACCCTCAAGCTCTCTCTTGTCCTTCCTCACCAGGTGCTGATTTATGATTTAATTGCTGTACTCCCGTTAACGGCCCGCGATTAGTCGATCTTCACCTCGGCAAACGTTGTTCAGGTCAATATCGCCGCTGAGTCCGGAGACATGGGTATCTTGGCGCACCACGTCCCGACGGTTGAGCCGCTGCGCCCTGGTGTGGTGGAGGTCATAGAGACTGGAAGTGGCTCCAAGAAGTGGTTTGGTGCGTGACAGCCCTTGGTACGATGTTCAGCCAGTCTCACTGCTGGTCTGGCTGCAGTGAGCAGCGGCTTCGCGACTGTTCATCCCAATAACAGTCTTACTATCAACGCGATTGAGGCTGCCTCCTTGGAGGATATATCCCCAGAGGTAAACGTTATCAGCCATACCCTATGATCTGCTCCTAATGTATATCGCTCTAGGCTGTTCGCGCGAACCTTGCTGAGGCACTCCGAGTCGTGGGGGGTAATGCGTCCGATAAAGAAAAAGCGGAGGCTCGCATCGAGGCCGACGTGTACGAGGCCATCCAGCAGGCACTCACCAAGTAGAACATTGGCCTCCTTTTTGAATTGCTGCATAATAAAATGTTAGTCGCATGCGACTCCTTGGAGTCAAGCAGCTCTGTTGGGTTTCGGGCAAACGCGGAACGGAAGCCTTGACATCTGTGGGCGTTACGGGTTGAAGCTCGCAAGTTACTAGCAT
>WSLN01000033.1:39965-50080 GCA_019677355.1 Ceratobasidium sp. 370
ACGCATGGTGCTACTCTGACCCGAACCTTGACGCAGCCAGGCAATACTGCCAAGACTAAGCCAGCAGGACCAGTTAGCTTGGATAACATTCGTCGCATTGGGGTCCCGGTTCCTCTCCCAACGTACCACAGTACTACGGGCGAGCGCGTTACTCAGAGTTTCGAGCTAGATCCCCACCAGACGAGTTCCGAGACGCGGAGCCACATGGGCACCGGGAGCCCGCACCCAAGTGTTGTTCATGCGGGTGAGGGGCGAAGCGTTTCGCCCCCGCCTGATGCTGAAGGGCGTACTGTTACGTGGGTATTGTCCTTTTCAATCATACGTGATGGGCGCTGATATAGTTTGCATTAGCTTCAGTGGTCCATAACCCGAGTAAAGTCGGTTGCTGATGCGGAAAACGCTGCCAAGTCGTGTCATTACACCATTCTCTAGTAACGAAAGAATAGAATATTTTGATGGTTTCAGAACCAATACTGCGAAATACACCATATCGCCACTAAACAGTCGTTAGAATGTCCTCGACAATGATGTCACAAATTGTCCGACGTGTATGCTCGAGTGACTCGATGCCCAAGCTTGGCACAGATCGCACGCCCCTGTCATTTTCAGCTTCCCAAAGCAGCGGCGAGAGGAGTTCACTTTGTGGGCCGTTGCGCACCCGTAGACGATGGGTCACTACCCGCATAAATAGCTTGGCAGCATCGACCGCAGATGGTGCAAGTTCTGCCCCGGTTTCATAGGGTTGTGCCGTCGGGAAAATGTGGGTCACCACTGAAGATGCTTTGAGTAGGATCTCAAAGTCGCGCTGAGCACGGAGCGTAAGAAATGTTCCGTCTAGTTGGTGATGATGTCGAGCAGCCGACATGAGAGAGCTCATGTAGATTTGGAGCGGGAGGGGCAGTCGGATGGCATTCGTTGCTTCCGTTATACGTTTCGTAACCTAAGACAAGCAAGTTTTAGTCAATACATTCGCTTTGGATTGCTGCCACTGACCTCCCGATTCAAGATAGGCGGTTGAGCCAGGTGATGTTGGGAACCGGGATTATTCAAGTATTGTTCGCTCAACACTACCGTTAAGCTATAGCCGAACAAATCAATCTTGTATATGCTGCGGTTAGCCAATTATTGGAGCATACAGTATAATTTTGGCGTACCAGTGGCTTGATAACGGGCGAGCGTTCACGATCGTCCCGTCCGCCTGGATGAACATAAACCACCAAGAAATCAACGGGTAGACCCCATCTACCCGTGCCAATTGACGTCTCGACATTCTCGTCCGTGTCGGTGTCAATAGTAATAAATCGTGTTCTTAGGGTGTCAACAAGCGTTTGCTGAACCGCTCTACTGGCAACCTCGAGGTGAGAAACGACCAACGCGTGCGGAACTCGCGGGGCTATGGGATTTCGACGGTGGAGAACGGAATGTGGCCGGCTAGGCGGGTTATTGAGTGAGAATGTCCGTGCCTGTAGCTGCTCAAGCGGCTGCACGCCGGGATACGAAACTGGCCGGATCGGAGAACCAGCTGGGGACACGGCGCGGTGTTTGGAACGCGCTGGGGAGTGCGCGGGTTTGGATCCACCACCGTGTACACTTGCGAAAGAGTGGTCGAGGGTGTGACCAGACTGAGTTATGAGGACATTTCGCAAAAAGGACAAGGGTGTATGATGCTCTTTGGCTCGAAGCCGTTGTGTAAGGGGCGCGTTTAGTGATGAGAGCGCAGAGATAACTAGCCCTTTGACTCTTCCAATGTCTTCCTCATGGGTTCGTATTATAAGGTGCTTGTAGCCTGCAGCAATACATGTCAAGAGGGCAGTCGTAATTTCCGGGTGGGTCTCCAGTTCAAGCTCAGGCAGCTCGCCTGCCTCATTTCTAGTCATTGGCAAGCGACCAAGAAAGGGGGGCTTTTGGAGAAGTAACGGTTGGATGTGGTAGTAGAGTGTTAAACGGATAAACTCAAGCACTAGATCCAAGCCAAGTACATCCCATACCCAATTGAGGAGGACTGAGTGGGCCAGCGCCACGTTCGGAACAAGGCAATGGTCTGTGCGTCATCGGCGCTTACTGTTGTGGCTGGAAGTTGACACGTTGAAGCCAACAACGACTACCTCCATGAATTCCGACTCCTCCCATAACCAAGTAAACCTTGCCCGCCTGTTGCGAAGATTGGAAAAGGCTGTCGATACACAGGATTGGAGCTATCAAAATCTGACGGAACGAAGCGCAAGATGGGTTCAAGCGGAAGGGATGTTACAGGTGAGTATTACCGTTTATGGAAGTTGGAAATACTAACAAATACTTGTCGGTAGAGCGTAGCATACGCGAGGCAGCTGCTTTCCAACATACGGAATTCCGAGGGAATGGAGCTGGATGGGTCCGCCGATTCAATACAGTGAGCATTTCTGCGTTAGCTACTTAAGTTTCACGTCATCTTACCTATTATGCAGTGATGTCCGGTTACAATATCTGAAAAACACAGAAGCCAAGATCAACCATGTTGAATCTGCTTTAGCCGATATTAGAGAGGTGAGCATTCCCGGCTGTTGGTTGTTCAAGTGATTCACATGTCCTGGCAGCGTTCCCAACCCAAACAATCCAAACCCCCATCTTTTCTTTCGCACGTTCCTCCTCCACAGCCTAAACCTATTGCTCGACCCGAGATTGTTGTCACATCGTCTGCCTCTAAACCCTCCGAACCCGACTCTTCCGATGGACTCTTACCAGCAGACGAGGAACCCAAGTCGCAGAGTCCTGAAAATGACCTTTTGCCAGCCACTCCACACCCCGAACCCGAACTGAAGTTCTCGTCTCCCGAATCTTCCAGATCGCCGACTGAACCTTTACTTCCCCACCCACGACCATCCGCTCCCGCTCCCGCGACACCTCATATCCCTGACATGCCGGCCTTCATGCATACCTCTCTCCAAACTCAGGAAGATCTCTCGGAACAGCTCGCACATATGGCTGCTCAACTGAAACGAAACGCCCAGACATTCGCCGCTCAACTCCACGAAGACAATGCGCTGGTGCAGCTCGCACACGACCAACTCGAAGGTGTCCACACACGCGTCAAGACCGAACGAACCACGTTACGTGACTTTAGAGGGAAGAGTGGATATACGACATGTATGGTGATGGGGGCAGTTGTAGTTGTAATGGTTTCATGGGTTATGATGTTCCTCCTCATCAAGGTGACATAGTGTTCTGTTGGCATTGTCATATTTCATTATGCTTTTCGTCAGTCCAATATAATTGGATCATCTACACTTCCCTATAGTTTACTCTCGTGGACACCAAGATATTGAATGAAATAAACATTAACTAAAGAAGAATACAGAGACAAATCAATCGCCATAAGGTACAGGAAACAAGAAGCTGCTACAAGTGTTTGAGCGAGACGAATAGGGCAAGAAGTTCCGGGTACGTAGTCTCGTCCAAATACTCGACGGTGTCCCTTTAAACCCCACTTCAGTCCGCCTCCACTCCGATAACCGAAGATGCACTTGGGGTAGCCTCGCGTCCAGTAGGATCCATCTCGCCAGTAGCAGGGACCTGCTGCTCCCACAACTTATCCTTGGCTCGTACCTCAATATTGGAGAAAGCGTCCCCCTGGGCCACTTTGATACAGTCGCGAGTACTCAACAACAGCAACTCGAAGAAGAAAGACGAAGCAGCACGGCGCGTTGCCTATCATGATGCGATCAAGTCAGGTTTACGACGTAAAGCACAGCAGGATTCAAGACTCTAACCTTGTTTGACACTTGCGCAAAGCTGACCACTTTCTCCTCCTCGCTCTCGTCTGGTTGTAACCTATCTTGAAGCAACTGGATCGCCATAGCGGTGTTCTTGCTCACGCCTTTGACCTTGCTTCCGCTCGACACCTCGCTCTCGCTCGTTTGGGTTTGACTTTCTACACCCTTGACACGGTGGTCGAACCCAGCAATTGCACATTCGGTATCGTCGAATGATCGGCCTAAGCCGGGTGTCGAATACCGTGATCGAACCTCATCGTCCACCAGGGACTGTGCTCGGGACTTCGGAGGTGCGGGGGACGAGGGCAATCGGCCGACCTCGAGCTCCACATCACCCACATCAAACTGTGGAGCCTCCCCAAGCGCACCGGGTCCCTCATCGCCCGTATCAAATGTGATCTCTGGTCCAAATCCGTGTTCGCTTGGCGCACGTTCGCTGGGAGCACGACGCATTCCAAACTCCACCTCGGGCTCTTCTTCGCCTGGCACAGATATTCGTGCGCGTTTGGGAGTACGGACCTCCTCGCCGTCCTCGTCTCTAGGGTGCGCTCCGGGGGTGGCCGCTGGGGGTGCAGCCCCAGCTCCAGCGCGGCGGAGGTTCGTGGTAGGAAACATAAACATTTCCGCTAGAGAGGGTGGAAGTCCGGGAGGTGCAGCGCAGAAGAATGTACCATTAGGCGTTGTCTTGGTCGGCAAGAAATGAGCGATAGGGTCGGCGCGGATTTCAAGTAGGCGCATCACAGTTGTTGAGTTGGGAAGGAAATGTTGCTAAAATGACCAGTATGTTAGTTTTCAGCCAGTGCGCGAACATTATGCTAGTCAAACCTCTGTCTGGATCGCACTCAAATCCCTCTCGCCTCGCCGGCCGGGCCTGTCCTCAGCAAGTTCCGCTACACTGTCCACGACGGGTTTCTTTACAGTTGCCTTTTTCTTGCCTGTGAGCTTCTCAGTTTCCTCGGCTTTCTTCGAGATACGAGCGGCAGTTTTAGGAGTAATGCCTGGTAAGACGTCACCGGCCTTTGGGGTTGGTGGTGGCTCCGATAGTGGGGTAGCTAGAGGCAAGAATTAGAACTCTGAGGGGCAGGCTTAAATGAACTCAACGTACATGCACGCGAACGGTCTGCGAGCGGCGTCTTTTCCCCTTCCAACTGGATGGTGTCTTCAGGGATGGGTTCGGGAGCAAGTGGGGGCTCATCGAAGTCGATGCCAAGATTGAGGTCAACTCCAAAGTCGCCGGCATCAACATCCATGAACCCCAAGCCTGTATCGCCCTCAGCTCCTACACTACGTTCACGGGTCTTGCTCCGGCTACGCTCGGTGAACCGATCGAGATCCTCGCCGCCAACGCCAAGGAGTGCGGACGCAAGAGATTCACGAGCCGAACGAGGGACAGGGGCGTCTCGCCCACGTTCGACACTCATTGTTTCGTCGCCCTCGTCATCTTTGTGACTTGGCTCAGGCCCGAGATCGTCATAATCGAGGCCGAGGTCAAGGTCTTGAGAGCCAATCCCGTCCAGAGGGCCCAGGTCGAAGCCATAACCCGCGTCGTCGAGTGTTAGAACAACATCAGCGGCACTGGCAAGTGTAATATCGCCTGGACGTGCCAGATTCTGGGCAGCGCCAGGCGCCCGTGTGACAGCGAAATCCAGGTCCCTATAATGGTTCACATTAATCCAAACCATTCTGGAGACCTGAGAAACATGCCAACCAATTCATATCTGGCATAAGCAGATCGATGTCTATTCCTTCCCCCGACAGTGTAATCGCGTTTCGAGGTACTTGCAGTTGATCCTCAGTCATGTCCACAATACCAGGTCGGAAAGCCTGCGGCCACGTTAGGAACTGCTCCTTGCGAGGATATAGACGACATACCAGCCTAATTTTCAGCAAGGCCTCATTACAATCATCTAGTAGATACTTGGCTTTCCGGCTGTAGATCCTGCACACGCCGAGCAACAATTGGCCGCTCAAACGAAGTGCCATCGGAACAATTTCCTGGCCCAAGATAGCATCTGAAGGACTATTTCAGCATCGAGTGTTGCTCGACCCCCTCATTACTAACCGACAGACTCCGATATATCAGTTTGAAGTGTCTAACCCGAATCGGGGTCAGCGTACGTTAGGAAGGCATGACACATACGCACTTGGGTTTTGGACAGCTTGCGTTCCCAGTGAGCAGCAAGCCACACCTTGCCCAATGGCCCCCGCCGCGACAAGATAGCCTCCGAGTAAAACATGTTTTGCGTTTATTCTATGCCAACGTATGTGTCACCAAGAATTCCAAGAAAATGTAGATGGTGAGAGGGGTGAGAGGGGGTTCCCAAGGGGGGTGGAGGTGCTCCTATCCAACACATCGGCGCTTGGGCCGACGAACAACAATTACAGAACGTCACATGACCCGTTGCTACCTCTGGACTTGACCATGACCAGATACACAAACACCGGGCGTAAACGTACTTACCTCGAGGCTGGCTTTGGCGACGATGCAACCGTGCCAGATTCCGGGGTGGAACCCATAGAAAGCAAATCCGAGCCCTCTCAGCCAGGGCCAAGTAGAAAACGAGCGCATGACAGAGCGAAATTAGGACGTCCGAAGGGTAATGTATCAACTTTAGCATGGGTCACCGATGTCCGACACTTAACTGTTTGGATAGACGAAATCGACCGCAAGCACTCGTCCGAAGCACGGCGACTCCGACGGATTAACACGAGGCAAAGCGACACCGTATGTTTTGCATGCCGAGAACAGGGGCACGCCGCCAAGAATTGCCCCAAGTCAAGCATCCTCGATGACGATGGGTTGCCTCGAGAAACGGTGGGAATATGTTATAGGTATGCAATATAGCTCCTACATCCTTCTAACTGGCTTGTGACAACGTTCTTAGGTGTGGGTCAAAGAAACACTCATTATCAAGGTGTAAAAAGCCCGAGAACCTAACGAACCCACTTCCTCACGCATCTTGCTTCGTATGCTCGCAAAAGGGGCACCTTGCTTCATCCTGCCCGAAAAACTCTGGGCGGGGTATATATCCGAACGGCGGTTGCTGCAAACTATGTGGGCAGACCGACCACTTAGCGAGAGATTGTCGGTTGCGAAAGCCAGGTAGGACACGGTCCCACCTGCAACAAGCTCAGTCTGACTAGTTGCCGCCACGCAGAGACGTCACAAGACGTTTATTTTAGCGGAGGACATATAGGCGGTGCGGATGAAGACGACTTTCACGGTTTAAAAAGGAGGCGTGCCGCTGTAGACCAGGAGGAAAAAATCCAACAATCTCGTGCACGAGCGGCACGAAAGGAAGCAAGTGCTACCTCCGATCCATCTCTAGTCAACGGTGTCCCTGCCAAACGCCCTACCGGCGCAAAACCTAAAGTCGTTGCGTTTTGATATTTTCTCGGCCGGATTCGGGTTTATCCAAAGTTTTGAAAAAATTAGTTTGATACTATTTGGCAAGTCGGAGTTCATCGCAAATTTGGGTGCTGATCTTTGATCTACGCTCTCATCCTGGCTGGTTGGCGTTGAACAACTTGGCCTCAAGTAGTGCAGGCAAGTCGGTGAATAAGCAAGCCTTGCATACACTGATGTGACGGGGTGTCTAGGATGATCACCCTCCAAGGTTCTTCATCATGCTCGTCCACTCGACTCGCCGGGATCCTTCAATCCGCGCGAAAGCACATTCCGTTGCTCGAAAGCATTGACGCAATTTACTTGCACTTTGTGAAGCCTAAAGGTGCCGCAGAGGAGAAAAGTTTGGCCGATAGGTCTTCATCGGAGCGCCAAATCTTGGATGCCTTGCTCTTGTATGGCGACGATATTGCTACGGCAGAGACCCGAGCAGCAGTCTCATCCCGAGAGGACGCGCCAGTGAACTCCACAGTTTTCTATGTCTACCCAAGGCCTGGCTCGATTTCGCCGTGGTCTAGCAAGGCGACCGACATCGCCCACATGTGTCAACTTGACACCCATGTCGATCGACTGGAGCGCGGTATCGCATTTGTGTTCCATACATCGGATGGCCAGACTCTCTCTGCGGACAGCCTTACGTCCATTTCCCACCTGCTACACGATCGCATGACTCAGACCCTATCCCTCAATGCGCCTGAATTTCGCGACATATTTGTCGAACACGCCCCGGGTACGCTACGCACGGTCGACTTGATTGGGGGTGTCAAAATCGGCTCCGATGCTCGACAAACTCTAGCCAAGGCCAACAAGGAGCTTGGCTTGGCGCTCGCGGCAGATGAAATCAATTACCTCGCGGATGCCTTTGTTGACGGTGCGAATCCACTTGCTCGGAATCCCACCGATGCGGAACTGTTCATGTTTGCACAAGTCAACTCGGAGCACTGCCGACACAAGATATTCAACGCGGACTGGACGATCGACGGGAAGAAGCAGGACCACTCGCTCTTCCAGATGATTCGCAACACTGAACGTATTAGCGGGGCCAACACCATTTCGGCCTACTCTGACAATGCTGCTGTTCTCAAGGGTTCGCCTGCCCCGCGCTTTGCTCCTCAACCTGGAGGGCAATACGCATCCGAGATTGAGGACATGCCAATGCTCGTCAAGGTCGAAACCCATAATCATCCAACGGCTGTATCGCCCTTCCCGGGTGCGGCCACCGGCTCCGGCGGCGAGATTCGAGACGAAGGTGCTGTTGGACGCGGGTCAAAACCCAAGGCAGGACTCGCCGGTTTCTCGGTATCAGACCTACGCATTCCGGGTTTTATTCAGCCCTGGGAAACAGATTTTGGGTATCCCTCGCATATAGCCTCATCCCTCGATATTATGATCGATGCTCCTCTCGGTGCATGCGCCTTCAATAACGAGTTTGGTCGCCCTGCGTTGGCGGGATACTTTAGGACATTCTCGCAGCATGTTGGAGACCAATCTTGGGGCTACCACAAGCCCATCATGATTGCTGGCGGCTACGGGAATGTTCGTCCAAGATTCGCCATCAAGACCGGAGTACTTCCCGGGGCTGCTCTCATCGTTCTTGGCGGGCCCGGCATGCTCATCGGGCTCGGCGGAGGAGCCGCGTCCTCGCTCGCTTCGGGCGCAAGTTCTGTAGAGCTCGACTTTGCGTCCGTTCAAAGAGATAACCCGGAAATGCAACGTCGCTGCCAGCAAGTCATCGATGCGTGCGTCGCCCGAGGGGACTCGAATCCAATATTGTCGATCCACGATGTGGGCGCTGGGGGGCTTTCGAACGCGTTGCCAGAACTTGTGCACGACTCTGGTCTCGGTGCTCGCATCGAGATTCGGGATGTAATTGTCGCGGACGGGGCGATGTCGCCGATGGAGATCTGGTGCAACGAATCCCAGGAGCGCTATGTCCTTGGGGTAAAGCAGACCGACTTACCCGAGTTTGAGCGCATCGCTCAGCGTGAACGTTGCCCCTACGCTGTCGTGGGGACCGCTACTGAAGAACAGCGGTTGCTGGTTACGGATCGGGTACACGGGAACAATATCATTGACTTGCATATGTCTACGCTTTTCGGCAAACCACCCAAGATGTCCCGCACCGACGTTCATCATTCTCCAGCGCCATCCCCCTTCGACGTTTCGTTAAACAGTTACTCCACCCCTTCGGCTCCTTTGGCTACTCGAATCAGTGAGGCCATCGACCGAGTACTTCGACTCCCGTCCGTCGGCTCCAAGTCATTCCTAATTACCATTGGGGATCGCACGATTACCGGACTTGTCACACGAGACCAGATGGTCGGGCCATGGCAGACCCCAGTTTCGGACGTCGCTGTCACTCGCACTTCGTATGGGTTCGACGTTCTCACCGGGGAAGCAATGGCCATGGGAGAGCGGACGCCCGTCGCCATCCGGAATCCCGCTGCGTCCGCACGAATGGCGATTGCAGAGTCTTTGACGAATCTCACTGCCGCATCTATCGAGAGTTTGGCCCGCGTCAAGCTTAGCGCTAACTGGATGTGTGCCGCGTCTCGAGAAGGTCAAGGTGCTGCCTTGTATGCGGCAGTGCAGGCGGTCGGGCTCGAGTTATGCCCTGCTCTGGGGGTTGGAATTCCAGTCGGAAAAGACTCGATGTCGATGTCGATGAAGTGGAAGAAGGGACAGGAGAACATGGACGTTTCAGCGCCCCTTTCTTTGATCGTGACAGCGTTTGCTCCTGTGGAAGACGTACGAATGACCTGGACACCCGCGCTTCGCCGGGACATTGCCGACCCGACTGTGCTTGTCTTTGTGGACCTTGCTAGCGGCGAGCAAAGGCTTGGAGGATCAGCTCTGGCTCAGGTATATGCAGAAATCGGGGATGCAACCCCAGATGTTGAAAACCCTGCTCTCCTGAAAGGGTTCTTCGAGGCTTGTTGTGCTCTCAAGACGGATTTTCC
>WSLN01000034.1:0-49625 GCA_019677355.1 Ceratobasidium sp. 370
AATTCTTGGTCGGTGACACGCCGTGACTTGTTACGGGCACAGGCACAGCATGTTCCTGACTAAATCGATTTTTTTTTAGTTCTTGTTTTTGGACGATTTTTTCCACCCGCCCTAATTGAGCACGCCCAATTGTACACTTGGACGACGCACAGCTTGTTTCGAGTCCACAAACGAGTCGCGCATCGCCCCAGACCCCGTGGTACGAGTCACGGCCGGAGCCGAGTCGGATCGGAGTAGAGTCACGCTTCCCATTTGAGCACTCTGCCCGACTCACGCATCCGAACCGCCGCATCACGTAGCGCACCGGCTCCAACGTTGGCAACGGACACTCTTATCCAGGCGTCCCAGGCCGAGTCATCGCTAGGTGCGAAGAACGAGAGCGGCAGCAGCTTTAACAGATAATCGAATCACCCACAGCATGTGAAAGAAAAGCGAAAGACTCACAACAACGCCGCACTCTCCTGCAAGCCGTCTACACACTTCCGCCGCACGCACGCCTTCGAATGGGTGTTTGACGAGCGTGAAATACGCCCCGGCCGATCCGATTTGCCATCCTGATGAAGGAGCTTGGAGGAGCGTTTGACAAAACACGTCGTGTCGCACTAAGAGCTCGGCGGATTGCGTGGCCAAGTCAGACCGAAGACTGGGCAGGAGGGGTGCAAGCGCGATTTGAAGTGGGCGCGCTGGGCAGATCTGTAAAAAATTTCAGGTTCGGTTGCGAGTAGGAACGTAAACAAAGTGACTAGCCTGCATACAGTCAAGTACCTTGGCCACGTTTTCGAGCACTGCAGTCCCTCCGACGATCGCACCGAGTCTGTGCCCTGGAACGCGGTAGCTCTTGGAAAAGGAGAACAAATGGACAAGATTCGAGCGCCAGTCGCCTTGGGCAAAGAGATCGTGTGGGGGGCCCGGAGCGACAAAGTCTCGATACGTCTCGTCTAGGATGAGTGCTATGTTGTGTTTGGATGAGAAATCTAAAAAGGAGCGAATGAGGGATGGTGGGTAGATGACGCCTGTCTGGTTGGATGTAAGTAGAGGTTGAGAGAGGGATATGGATACGCACTGGGTTGTTTGGGCTGACAA
Organism: Ceratobasidium sp. 370; assembly: GCA_019677355.1. Taxonomy (NCBI): domain Eukaryota; kingdom Fungi; phylum Basidiomycota; class Agaricomycetes; order Cantharellales; family Ceratobasidiaceae; genus Ceratobasidium; species Ceratobasidium sp. 370. The sequence goes on from WSLN01000034.1 coordinate 1,084, forward strand.
GGACAAGAGCTCTTGTGCGTGGGGTAACGAGTGGCTTGGCGCGCTCGACTGCGGGGATGAACCCGTCTTCGATCGAAACAGGGAGGGGGATAGTGTTGATGCCGAGCATTTGAAGAGTCATCCTAAACAGAAATTAGAGCGGGCCGGTTAAAACAATAATCGACTCACTGCTGATTAAAGTACCTGTAGGGTGTCAACAACTTTTCCGTAAACAAGTATCCAGAACGTACCATGGCACTGGGAGTATAACCTCATCCCCTCGGTCCGCGATTGCCAGAACAGCCGCCATAAACGCAGCATTACATCCAGCGGTAAGCGCAACGTCTTCGACCTTTACATCAACCATCCTACCCTCCTTTCCGGCATACACATGCTTCATCTCCTCGGCCAGCGCCCGCCTCATCTCCAAATCTCCAAAAATATCACCGTACGCCGCACTGTCACCATCTTTGACGGCTTGGCAGAGGTTTTGGGTTACTGAAAGGTGTGGCTGTGATCCAGGTACACCTTGTGAGAGATTAATCAGGGGTTTAGACTGGGCGCCTTTATATGCGGACGCCCATTCAGAAGATATTGGGATCCTGGTTTGATATATTAGTATCCAGGGCGGTATTGTATCCAACACTCACGGTGGAGGGCTGGTCGTCTTGACTGCGTTGGACAGCTTGAACCCATGAGAGGCAGACGTGGGTGTGGACATGGATCTGGGAAGCAGTGGGTCGTGGTTTCACGGAAGGAGCAAGCGAGAGGCTCTGCTGGGGCCCGGCTGGGCAAGCTCACGTGCCGGCAGCGCTGCCGAGGTCGGAATGGCCGTGGGCTGAACGCTTTGCGTCGGAAAGCATGCAGTACTCCTTGGACAGCAGAGAGATACTACGGAGCGTATAGTGCAGGGGCTGGGTGGGAGACGCGCACACGTGACCGCGTTCGTGGCGTGGCACTTGCCTTCTTGGCGGTTGCCGAGCAACAAAAAGCCGCAAAAACTGCCAAACATGTCTGTGCTTGGGAATAATCAGGTCGGATTGAATAAGATGAAGAATAAGACCAAGACTATTCCTGGCGCGTCAACCCGGATGCAGATGGCTGTGTTTCATGCCGGAAGTGGCATGGCGTGGATTCAACAGCATTCAAAGGCCGTCGGTAACCACCAGCTCGTTATTCTCTCCCCGCTCTCGCTATCCAGCCCCCTCACTTTGGCTCTGGTCGTCTGTCCTTGCCGTTCTCATTTCTCTCTTACCCCGTGTCCGTTTGCTTTAATCATAGCTCTAGCCCTGACAAGCACAAATCTGAAATCCAGCGTGCGTGGATTTTTTTTTTCACGCAGCCTCTGCCGTGCTCACAACTACCTCCCCCATAGTAACCCCCCTAACTCGCCGGCATGGCGCACTACGACCCCCTCCATCCCGCGCCGCCGTCACCCAATCCGGCCGCACAACCGTTCACCCAAGACGCGCCGTTCAACCCCGAAGCTCAGCCCCTCCATCCCCATGGCCAAGAATATGGCGTCCCGCCCGGCGCCGCGCCGCCCAGATTCTACCAACTCTCGGACGAAGGCCCGCTCCGTAACCCAGCACCGCTCGGCAACTTTGGCGAACCAGAGCCAAGGCACAGTATCGTCTCCTATGGCACGGGCTCGCCCTACAACCGTGACTCGGTTTTTGCGCCCAGTGGGCCGACGCCGAGTGGCAGCACGACGTTCCTAGGCGGTGCCGCGCCGGGTGGGTACGGCGGCGACCCGTACGGGAGTACCGCGAATTTCAACACGAACATGCCCATGTCGCCGCTTGGCAAGTCGCGCGCGTTGGACAAGGAGGAGTTGTACGCGCCCCCGTCAAAGAAGAAGAGTAGCATGCTGTTCCGATGCGGGGTTGGGCTTCTGGTCGTCCTGTTGATCGCCATTGCCGTCCTTATCCCCGTGTACTTTAAGATCGTCAAGCCTAATTCCCTCGCGGGCCAAAACGGGTCCAGCTCCTCTGGAGGCGGAGGTGGCGGTGGGGGAGGCGGCGGAGGAGGAGGTGGAGGTGGAACCCAGGACCCGATTTCCGGTGGAGACGGCAGCACGGTAAAGCTCACCGACGGCGGAACGATAACTTACGTGAACAAGTTTGGCGGCTACTGGGTCGAGGACCCGAGCAATCCGTTTGACAACAGTGCACGCCCCCAGAGCTGGACCAAGCCGCTCAACCAGTCTTGGGATTACAGCACTGACAAGATTTGGGGGTGAGTGTTGTCGTTTGGACTTGCGCTCTATAACTGAAACGCGACTTGTAGTGTCAACCTCGGAGGCTGGTTGAATACCGAACCATTCATCTCTCCGGCCCTGTTTGAAAAGTACAACACGGGTGGACAGGCTTTGGCCGTCGACGAGTGGACGCTGAGCCAGTTTATGGCCAACGACACCTCGGGCGGTGGACTTCAGGCACTCCTGGAAGAGCACTACAAGACATTCATTGTGAGTTCAGCTCTGCTTTTCCCAGCCCATTTCATCAATTCGCGATTTCAGACCGAAAAGGATTTTGCTGCCATCGCTGCCGCCGGCCTCAACTGGGTTCGCATCCCGCTCCCCTTCTGGGCTATCGAGGTCTGGGACGATGAACCGTTCCTGCCACGCGTATGCTGGTCATACTTTCTCAAGGCGATCCGGTGGGCGCGCAAGTACGGCCTGCGTATCAACCTGGACTTGCACACCGTGCCTGGCAGTCAGAACAGCTGGAATCATTCTGGACGCGTCAACCATGGGCCAAACTTTATGAACGGTGTGATGGGGATCGCGAATGCGCAACGAACGCTTAATTATATTCGGTGCGTACTCTGAAATTTTAGTTTATGAAAAGACGGGTACTGACCAGGGTCGGGATGTAGGATCCTGGCTGAATTTATTTCACAGCCGCAGTACAGGGATGTTATTCCGTTTTTTGGGATCGTCAACGAAGCGTTGGTAGGAACCATTGGGCAGGATAAGATCGGTGCCTTGTGAGTCAGTTGCGCCACGTTCGTGGTCCGTTGCTCACCTTGAATTATGCGATAGTTACCTTGAAGCCTACAACATGATCCGCAATATTACCGGCGTAGGCCAGGGCAACGGCCCGTTGATCTCTATCCACGACGGTTTCTTGGGCATCGACAAATGGCAGGGGTTCTTGGCCGGTGCAGACCGTATGGGCCTTGACAGTACGCCGCCCTGTCAGACCATTTGAATATTTGCTAACTCGATCGCCAGCCCACCCGTACCTCGCGTTTAGCGGCGTGGGCAATGACCCAATGGACCAGCAGATCCTGAAACCGTGCCTCGCTTGGGCCAGCAACATGAACAACTCGATGAACAGTGGCATGGGTTTCACCGCCGCGGGCGAGTGGAGCAACGCGATCAACGACTGCGGGTTGTGGGTCAATGGCGTCGGACTCGGGACGCGTTACGAGGGCACTTTTGCCGGATTCCAGGGCCAGGGAAGTGGAGACTGTAGCATCTGGAACGATTATCAGAGCTGGAGCAACGCGACGCGCGAGGGTATCCGGCAGTTTAATCTAGCGAGTATGGATGCACTGCAGGTGGGTCTACCTGGTCTCTTTCTTCCGCGAATACTGATAGCGTTTGTTAGAACTGGTTCTTCTGGACGTGGAAAATTGGCAACTCGAGCGTGTCAGGTCGAGTCGAGTCGCCGTTTTGGTCGTACCAGCTTGGCCTGGCCGAAGGATGGATCACACCCGACCCACGCGAAGCGGTTGGGACGTGCTTATCCCAAGGGCTTCAGAGCAATCCGTTCAAGTCGCCGCTCAAGGCCTGGCAAACCGGAGGCGCCGGTGCCGGGACGATCTCGGCAGACCAGCTTGCGTCATACGGAGTGTGGCCACCGGCGACGATCTCGGGCGCAAGCCCGCCGTACGCGACGTACACCCAGACTGGTACGCTGAGCACGATGCCGGCTCCGACGTTTACGTTGGCGTCGGGCAAGACGACCAAGACGTTTGACGCGGGGTCTGGATGGTTCAACACGGCAGACGGTGCCCCGGCGTACACGGCCGTGAGCGGGTGCACGTACGCGCCAGCATGGGACGCGATTGCGAGCCCCAACCCGATGACATGTGCAAATGCGAGGAGGTGGCCGGCTCCAACCGCGAAGCCCTAGATTCTCGGTGTGGACCTGCCCCAAGAGGAGTGAGCGCGGGCGTGTTCGTGGTGGTTCTAGTGATGTTGTAGTCTAGTTGATCTTAGTGCGTCCGCTCGTTTGAATGTCTTTGTTAACCTGTTTTGCGCGGACTGGCTGGTGTTTTTTTCTCTGGGTAATTATCGTACAACTAGTTTTTCAATTACAATGGATACGCTTCGGTACACGTGTGAACATCGCCGGAAGTTGTCGCGGAACCGAGAGGGTTCCAATTGTGGGGGTCCTGATAGACTTTTCTCCGCTGAACGAGTGGGTTTGTACGGCGGACGTCGGAGCGCGGGTTTCACCGCCTTGGCTGGGCAACCAGGGCTGCGCCCGAGGTCGAATAAACCTCCTGAAAATGTTCTACGCTGGCACGCGAGCGGAACCTGTGGCAAACGCGTGATTCAGCATCAAGGATTTTCAATTATGCGAGGACCTGTGATTGTTCGGGGGCGTCGATGGCGCGTGGAATCCGACGTAATTGACAGGACGAAGATCGGCGCGCTAGTTCGTTTCAGGCGTGCACGAGGATGTTGCTATCGCGCCAGTCGTCCTACGCTACATGAAGAATGTCGGCAAAAATCGCTGTCGTTGCGGAATGCAGTGGGTCGCGCCCGACTGTAGCCACGCGAGCGGGTGGGCCGTACTTGGGCACGAATCGGAAAGTCTCGGCGCCATGGCGGCGGCGTATTTGTCAGCGGCGGCGAAATTGTGATTGGTTCCGCAGTGATGGCTCAGGTTTCGGCGCATACAGAGGCAGACTCCGATGCCGATCGTCGTCGAGTCGATGGCACGTGCAATGACTCTTAAACCTCGCGGGGGCGGCCCTCGGCTGCAGCTCTCTCCATGGCGCGTCCTCAGCACCACCCGTACTCGTTCAAGTATTTGCTCGACTTTCCCTACCGGCTGCTCCACCCCCCGCCCGCACCCATCAAGGTCGGTCGCGTGCGTTCCATGTCGCTCACCCCGGTCTTCGAGGTCAAGCTGTGCGACGTGCTCGGTACGTGCCTGTCGTCGTCCCCGTTGCGTCATCTCATCCCCCCGCAGACGGCCAGCACCTCCCCCCGCTCAGCCGAAAGGACTTTGAAGAGTACCTGCTCTTTGTCGAGCACTCGCCCGAGAACCTGTGAGCAGCTCGCTTGTCTGCGCTGGCCCCCCTGCTCATCTTGCGTAGCTACTTTCTGCAATGGCTCCGCGACTACTCGCGCATCCATGACACCTGGGCACAGAGTGGTACCCCCTACTCACCCCAGCTCGCCCTCTCCTGGTCCCGCGCCAAGGAAACGTTCTTCACACCACAAGCCCATCTCCGGCTCAACCTCCCTGCATCTCTCCTCGCCGGCCTCGTCCTGCCAGATGACGCAGCCGACCGTCCCGCGCCCTCGCTCGATTACGACTATACAGGCCCCACCCACCCGTCTTACCCGCCCCCGCCTGCGTTAGGCAAGATCCTCCGTGAGGTCGAAGACATGCTGCGCGAGTCCCTCTCCCGTTTCGTCTGTGGTTCCTGTGGCAACTCGGGTCGCGCCCGGGGACTCTTTGGAATCGCTCTCGGCGTGATTACCCTGGGTACGTTGTCTGCCTTTCTAATCTAGTCACGATTCTTATTCTACTTTTGACTCGCAGTGACCGGTCTTGCACCTGTGCTCCTCAGCGTGCTCGCAGAACGACCCCGCGTTCTTCGTGTTGCTGCCCTCCCTGTCTTCTGGCTCGGCGCCTGGATCACTATCATGAGTCTGCACGGTACGTCACACCCGATTTCAATGGCTGGCCCCACGGCCCACCAATCCGTATCGGTCTCGCCTGCTCTAGATCACCTGGACCTGAAACTGACGGCTGTGACATGCAGGTGTCTGCATCGTAATCTTCCTCTTTGGTGATGCCCGTCAACTGTACCCCTACGAACTCGCCCGCCCCAAAATCACTTCCCCCATCTCCAAGCCCGGCAACGGTCCGACCATCTCGGGTGCCCAAGACGACCTCATGTCGGAAAAATCTCGCTCGGCGTCTGAAGCGCATTTATACGTTGACCTCGAGCAAGGAAAAGGCCGATCCACATCGACGTTGGGGCACAAGCCGGTCCCGGGCTCGCTGTCAGCTGCATCCACGGTGCCTGGAATAGGCAGGGACGGCCAAGACTGTGAACTCGCCGTCATGTCACCCGCGTCTACTTCCCTGCGCCAGAATCCGAGCCAGGACCAGACACAAGGCTCGCCCGCCGATTGGTCGTTCGACTTTGATGCTCTCCCAATCGACCCGTCCGGCTCTACCAGCGCCTTCGACACCAAGAGCGAAAAGCCCAAGAGCATGGGGGAGGGGATCCCAACGTTTTGCCCGCTCACGCGCGTACTCAATCCGATCATCGGCCGCGCGCAGTGGGAGGTCGTTGTCCGGAGTGCGGCGCTGGCCGTGGTCGTTGCAGGCATCTTGGGCGCGATATGTTTGGCTGTGCCCGCGTGCTAGGCAAGGGAGTATCCAAAAGTAAAAAGTTTTGCACTCGAATGGTATTTGGATTATTTGTTGTACGTGGGGGCGGTTTCGACTCGTGTCCACACTAAATTATGATATCCTGTTTTTCTCTTCTCCTTGTTGTACCACCGGCTTGATTTTTTCCCTAGACACTTCTATCTCTCTACATGATATAGTGATTTGTACTCGCGGTTGTGGTTTAATCCTACTATCTGCTTTGATTAGCTCTGGAGAGGTTAGGTTCGAGCCGCTGTCAGCCGTGCATTGTTTGGCTGGCTTGACCGGAAACCTGACGGAGATAGGTCATCTGTTCCGTGAAAGTCGGCCGAGGGGGCCTTTTGTCCGGCTTGTGATAAACATCTTATCGATCAATGCAATTGACACGTGCTATCTGATCAGTTGATGGCTGAATTATTTTGCTTACTTCTTTTCTTCGGCATTTTAGGCTGCCATCAGATGTCCATATATTGTGCCTCAATTTCAGCCCACAGCGCCAATTGACACTAACGCGGGGTACATCGGTAAACAACAATCAACACTCAAGCCACAGCCGTCGACTTGCCTCGATCAGCCTCCAATACTTGTCCCACCACCCACCCTGTCACCTTGTTCCAAATCGCCCCTTCACCATCCACCCTGCGCCAAAACGAAAACACACAGCCTAGCGCAAAATCCACAAACGTCGGCCTCTCACCCATGATCTCACGGCCCCACCCTGCTCAGTTCAAGCATCTGCGCAAACTCGCCCCATTTCTCGCGCGCCCCGGCCAACTTTTGTATCTCGTCGGCGGGTGAGAGCGGGGCGAATTTGGACTGGCCGCCTCGGGTTGTGATACATGTATTCCTGGCTCGATGCGTCTAGGATGGCAGGGATGTGGGGGACGATGATCGGGTACATCGGTTTAAGGATAGAGGGAAAGTAGGTTTCGATTAAGATTTTTTTGGAGTGCGCGCGTTTCGAGTGGGAGGACGGCTGGGTATTTTGGAGCGAGGCATGTGTTGTCGAGGTACATGGCGATTTGGAATGAATCTGAGACGTAGCCACATGTTCCCGACCTAGCTTTGTCTGGTCACGAATAGGCACATTATTCACTTGACCAGAGCTCAAGACTCGGCGGGTCATGTATGCTAAGAACCCCTCGGCACGCAGTGTTCCCTGCACAACCTCCACTTGAATTTGACGTTGGGATGCGGCAAGTCATGGAACTGGATGTCTCGAGCGACTTTTGCTTATTCTTGGCTTACTCGGTGTGGGTCAGCTGGCTGAAACCTCCACCTCACTAACTTGGAGATGCGTTGCTCATCAATAGATCAGTAAGCTGCCCCGGAGGGCGGACGGGGACGAGTCAATGGGAGACGACCGTGGGGAATACGGCTAAAGGAGGTAACTCCAGGCTGCCCGTCGCTTACTGCTGCTTGAGAGCGAGCAAGTTGCGTAGCTTCGCTCAGTCAACTATTGCTTTACATGATTCCAGGTACTTGTTGCGAACACATAAACGTCGCATATATTGAGGGTTACCCTGGCCAACGTTGAAGGGCTCGCTGCCTGAAGCATTTTGTTTGGATAAGCCGCGCATGTTTGTACAGAAACATAAGCTACACTTAAGTTTTTCTCTTGAATGCACCTTGACTTATGTTGCTATGTGGCTCTATCACATACTTGGTTATATCCTACTTGGGGGTAAGGATGTTTAAATCCTCCAGGGTCGCGGCAGAAAGTGCTAGGTTGTAAAGTCCTTCCTCACTTGACGTTCTTGCCAGCCGGAAACGCCGTAAAACACAACCGGACTTGATTCACTCGACTTGGTACAGGAGTCCTTTGGGGTGGAGATTAAGCCTGGCCAGTAAGCGCCAGCCTTGTTTGGTGGTGTATGGTGTGACATCACAGTAGTGTATAGGTGGGAGACCAAGGGCTTTCCTGGTCAAGGACAGGTTACAGAAGATAATGGAGCCTTCTCGGATAGTTGGTACTTCAGGGTGCGGGAGCGATTAGGTCCGAGGCACGCTCAGGGCCGATAAGCGCAGTCGCAGTTACGTTGAATTTACGGGCTCGGGCCAACCAGTGCCCTGATGGGCTTGATGCCCGGCTCGGCGGTACGATGTAATTTGTCTATGAAAGGATAGTTTCGGATCATTCCACGGGGAACCCGACGGGTTATTCGACGAATCTACCTTGGTGAAACTTGCGGCAGCCTGTATGTGATTTGGCATGGCACCTCCCAAATGCGTCGGGTGCTCACTGTTCTAAGGGTTGTCCGTAGAAAATATCATCTTCATCCTATTGTAAAACAACCCATGGGGGAAGAAGTGTCACAAGCAGATGTCCGAGGCATTAAAGATGTATGAAATGTCCAAAGGTAAAACCGAAAAGATATATGGTACTAGAGCATGGCGCGCGGTGCGGCGACGCAGGAAGCTCCATCATCACCGACCTTGAACCCAGGCTTACACTTCTCCACGACGCATTGCCCCGCCTTGCAAGTCACCACCTTGACGTTCGGAATAGCTAAGCAGTTCTGTCCTTGACCAGCAGATACGCATCCACCGCACGACTTCAGCTCCGAACTGGTATCGATGCACTCGTATTCGGTGGAACGCTTGGTAGGGGGAAGGATGGGGCAGGACTGATGGGTGCTGGGGCAGAACCACTGGCGTTTATGAGTGGAAGCCATGCGTTTGCGGCCGTAGTGGCCCGGGGCGTTCGAGGGAGTGGGGGTACCATCGCCTGGGATGCAGCACCTGGGAGCCAGATGGTTAACACAAGGTATAATTTAACGAAAAAAGTACTTACTGTTTGCCAGGGTGCCAAAGCCAGCTGTTACCACAGGACGGCGTGCTCGGAGAAGTCGGCTGGTTAGGCTTGCAGCACGATTTGTTGGACAGCCAGCTCCAGTTGTCTGGGCAAGAGTACCCGGAACTGAAGTCGAGGTATATGCGTCAGCAACAACACAAGCGCAAAAAGGATAGAAGACTCACGGAGGCTTGTCACCAGTGCCGCCAACTGAGACGCACATGTTAAGCGCACCCCACCAGAAGCCAGCCCCACAGGTAGTGGTAGATGGCGGGGTCGAGGACTTGCAGCACCACGTCAGGGTGTCCCAATTAGAGCCACTAGCGCAAGACGACGGAATCTGTTTGGAAGTATCGCTGGATTTGGGGACGCAGCACTTTTCGGTGGTGTGCCAGTAGAAGTTGGAAGGGCAGGAAGACCCGGACCTAGTGTGGTGGATATGTAAACCAAGCAAAGTGGTGTTGGAGACTGCACTCACGGGGGCGTAGTCGACTCTCCTCCATTTTTTAAGCAGCAACCCAGGCGGTCGTACCAGAAGTAGTTATTCTGGCAAGACTTTGAGGAGCTTCGAGTGCTTAAAGAAGCCTCTGCTGTGCCCAGGGTAGCCAACGCACCAAGAACAGATACTGCGGTGAAGCGAGTGAGCATTACGGGCGACGATACAGTGGACACGCGGAGTTCGAGTGTAGCAAAAGGAATGGACAATCAAAGAACGTGGGTGCGGTTTCGGCCACGGAGAACACGTCTGGTGAAAGACGAGGAGGGAGAAGAATGAGGGAAGACCTGTGTCTGGTTGTGTTTATAAACTCTCGGAGCTATTTGTGTGATAGAAGGGCGCTTTCTTCAAGGTGGGATGCTGCGGATAGGGACTTTGGAATTACTTGCCGATAACGGGTAGGTTCGACGTATAAAATTAGACATTTCAATTGTCGGCTGGCGCGCCTTGACCCGCTGCTGCATGCCCTGGTGCCCAAAGGAGGTCAGAGAGTGTACATGTCCATGATTGCAGTTATCATAGGTGTGTTGGGCATGAAAGCGAGGCGGCCCACTATGTCAAATATGAGGGTTCGCCTAGTGAAGCATTTAGCCCTGGTATGTGCTGCGGAATTTGAGGAGTTTGGGGGAATGCGTACCTCATTAGACATGCCGAGTTATGTTGCTACGGAAAGTCGGAGATACCCCCAGCAGCTAAATTTAGATCTAGTCCGGGGTCTACCAAACGCAGAGCAAGATGAATGGGCCAAACAACACCCGCCCACCTTACATAATCGGATCAACCCAAGATGGCCCGTCCCATGTTGAAATCTCGATTGCCATGATGATAATTTGGCGAAGAGAGGTCATTTTCAGAATGCTCGAATGTGAACATACAAGACCGGTGGTCGCTTCTCCACAAAACTAGCGCCTGTCAACTGGATATATTTAGTGTCAGCCCACTCGTCACCGATGTGCATTCCTGGCTACGAAAAAACTCGAGATCAGCCCGGGGCGAGTTCTGGCCGTGACAGATGACCCGACACTGGCGTCGCAGAAATATCCGGAATGATATGATAGCAATTCGTCTATTGGACGGAACAGCCGAGTATGACAGGTAACTCCATCGCTACAACTCAAACACGCCAGCACTACGGCTACGGGCTGGACCTGGAAGCAAGGTCCTTGAGAGTTTTAGAAGGGTTTGTCGCTCGCTGGGGTGGTATCCTCAAAATAGTTGGAGAGCTGTCAGGGGAAACCATAAGCATATTCGGCGCAAGAGAGAGGTAAGGGGGGTTGTAGAGCGGGATTGTCAGCCGAGAAGATCAAACTTACCACCGGGACTTTCAGGAGTACATCCTTCTTAAAGATAGGAGTTACAGACATGAGCAGGGTGACAGCTGCACCTGCACCCACTCCCCAGAAACCAGCAGTGCGAACCCATGGCTTCGCGCTCTATATCTCGGGAAAGTGTTAGCGTCTAGCGGCAACGGTATAGTTGGGGCGTAAAGTGATATTTTTAAACAGATCATCGGGAAACAAGCCCGGAGCGCATGGGTTTCGACAATGATACTTACAGCAAGCGTGAACGTTCCGAGCCTTGGTTGGGGTTGAACGTGGAGGCGAGCCATAGGAGAAGGCGGGGAATGGCAGGTAGTGGTAAGGTTAGTTTGTGAGAATGGTCGGCCCAAGTCGGGATGCCTCTGATTGAGATGGTGCCGCCGGTACCGGATGTAAATCCTGCCAGCGCTAAGCCTTGAACCTCCAATCACGAGCCGAGCTACCACTCACCATTTGTGACTCGCTGAGGATGTTTAAACTTGTTATATAGCATAGAACCACTCTCATGCATGATATAATATTATGATAGAATTAAGGTAATAAGAAACGGCTTGGCAGCTACTACTCATGGTCTCCATCCTCAAGATCTGGAGCGCTATTCCGAGCACCATACCGGGTCCTTGGCAAAGCGCCTGTCTGAATGAAAGTGTGGACGAAGCATCGTTCGTTCCGTGCATACGAGTCGCTACGGTTGACCGCAGCGGCAGCGTCAATGGACGCTCCCTCTCGATACTACCTCGGGGATCTACTGGCATCGTTGCCTCGGCTGTGCTCCGGGAGACGCCTTGAATCGGTTCCAGAGGCTCTGCTCCCATCAGGCGAGACCTATATTTCTGTCATCTTCATCTTCCGACTTGTTCCCCTATTTTGTGAATTGGTTGACCCTAGCTTTCCGAGCCTTTTCCAAGCTTTGTAGTCGGATCGGATGGACTTTTTTTTTTTTTTTTTTTTTTTTGCGACGAGACATAGCTGGACGGAATCAATAAGATTTTGACGGGTGACGTTTTGTGGACACCCTCTGTTCTTTGTGTGGGTTTGCTCGCCACCCAATCGCCTGGGCGCCACCCAACTCGCAGTGGTAGCATCCAAGTTATACGAACCAAATAGGTGTACTTTACCCATCGCAAATGCTACAAGCACCCACGACCCCGGATAAGAAACATACCGAAGCAACTGATGAATTCTAACAAGCCCAAAGATATGAATGTGGGATAGCGATACAAGGTGTACACGCCCTTGGTCGACAGAGCACGCCCAGTGTCCTACATAGTGACTCCATGTGTACGAAACTTTCTATTACACCCATCATATTCATAATTTTAGGCAGCGCTGTTGAATTCGCCCTTCAGCTAGCGCCGCCATCTTCAGCAACTAAACATACAGACGTCTCGAGCGTGAACGGCACAGGCCGAAGTTTCTTTGCCTACGTGCTGGACGCTCACCCACAGCTCTGAATTTAGCGTAATTCCTCCTGTTCGGGCGGTGGATATGAAGGACTTGGCTGCGTAGAAGCAGACTAAGGTAATAGAAAGGGTGCCGACAGACTTGAGCCTAGCATACTCGTATATCCGTAAGCCGACTCGGGATATAATAAGACTAAGTGGGAAAGCGTGGTGTGTTTATTGCGGGAAATTGTATGTATGCGTGCTTACTGAGCGGGTCTCAACGTTAAGGTGGGGGTTAGGTGGAGGTCTCTTCTCGTGAGAAGCGCCTCGAGAACCTTTTGTGGTACTAGAACCGCTCGAATATTTCTAATTGTACTTCGGTGGAAATCTGAGCCTCACAAAGGCAGGAAATCATGCTAGAGCGTGGTAGTCCATGGATGAAGCCAAAACTTGCATGCGCACTCGACTAGCCCATCTAGTACAGGGCTGGTCTGATGTGACTTGACCCGCCTTTGGAACAGATTTCTTGCCCAATCGGTTAATATTGGACGGTGCACCTAGATTGCCGCAGCGCCGGGAGATGACTTTCGATGATGACGGATATCAAGTACCCACCTTGCGTGTGAATAAGCGAAGTTACTTACTAAGTGACTTGGGCGGATTTTGATCCCGCAAAAGACGCACAATATCAAACAACCTTTAACACGGGTATAAAAGGATGTATACATCTGTGCTCATCTACACCCAAGTCTTCGGCGTACTCTTCTCTCGTCTACATAAACTTTCACCAGATTTTTTTCCTCGTCTAAGATGGCAGCTACCAATGAGAACCCCATCATCTTCTGGGATATCATTGGCGCGGACGGCCGGCACTGGGCTCCCAACCCATACAAGACCCGGTAAGTAATCATGTTGTGTCGTTTGCAAACATACAGAAATAACACGTCCACTAGTCTTACACTAAACTATAAGGGGCTTCCATATCGAGTCCGGTATATCAAGTTCGAGGAGGTTGAGCCGACCTTGAAGGCCATGGGTATTCCCCCAACATCCAAGACTTTCCCGTATTACACCCTCCCCAGTGAGTCTTTTCTAGCCCAACGACACGTTTTTGGCACTCACATGTTTCTTTTTCTCTTACCACCAGTGATTACTGACCCTTCGAGCGATCCGAACGGCAAGCCAACCCACGTCTCAGAGTCGTTCAAGATTGCCATGTACCTCGACGAAAAGTACCCTGCCCCCAAGTACCCGGCTGTCCTGCCTGTCGAGACGCGCTCTCTGCAGAAGCTATTCGTCGAGAACTACTTCCCTACCGTCACCAGCCACATGTTCCCGCTAATTGCTCCCCAGGTGTCCAAACTCCTGGACAAAGCTGGCAGAGAGTACCTGTATCGTTCGCGGGGCGGCAAGGACAAATTTGTTCCCCTCTCAGACGCCGACGCAGCTCAAAGACTCGCCGAGGTGCGCGAAAAGTTAGATGCCTTGGCGCAGACACTCAAGCTCAACGGGGGTCCGTGGGTGATGGGCGACACTGTTACGTTTGCCGACTTTGTGGTCGGATGCGCTCTTTACTTCTGGCACGAGGTCGATGGGGATGAAGGCAGGATATGGAAGGAGGTGGCAGGGTGGCAGAACGGAAAGTGGGTTGCAATTCAGGGGCAGATCGAGGCGATAGAGAAGAAGTCTGCAGGCTTGGTTCAAGCTTAATGTTCGTTTATACATATAAAGTTAAATCAATGTTCCTTGTGGTCGCTTTGAATGGGGGCGGCATTAATGCCGCGGCAAACCGGATATATGCGTGCACACTCCCATGACCAAGTTGAAGCTTACCTTCTAGATGATACATGAGCTTTATTTGGATCAAAAATATCAAGAGGCTTGTGATGTCCCTCATTTAATTGTTTTCCCAAGTAAAATATTTACACTTGCCAACACTCCTCATCGTTTGCGCAACGAAAATACCACCTTGATATCCACAGGCACCTTCGTCACATCCTGACGCCAGCTGAGCAAAGTCCGCTTCCGCTCCTCCCAAGACATTTGCATCATATCGTCCTTACACCATATGTCCCACGTCTGGGCCACGCTCGCGATGACGTAGACGGACTCGGCTGTCGCAAACCCGCGGCCGATACATGCACGTTGGCCACTTGAAAACGGTGCAAATGCGTGTTTGGGCCAGTCGGAAGATAGGAAACGAGTTGGATCAAAGTCTGGCGCTGTCAGGCCCCAGTATTGCGCTAGGAATCTAATGTCAGGTCAAGGACGGTATTGCTTTATGGGAAACCCAACTGTTCATGTGCATCCCATAAATATCGGGCACCACGATGGTGTCCTTTGGTACCATCACAGTGAAGTTTTGATCAAATTCGTGCTGGCGCGCATTGGTGTCGCCGCTCCGTTTGCTGGCGGGAAGAACTGTATCTTGGTCTACAATACGAGGCAAGACCGGCTCGGCGGGGAAGTGCCGAAGCGTTTCATAAAACAATGCGAGTGTGTAAGGCTGATTCGAGGGTTGTAAGGCTGACTGTACCTCGAACAAAGCGCATAAACTCACCAGCCTCGCAAAATCCGACTTGTATGTTGAAGTTTGGTGGGCCGTTGGATCGGGCCAGATACCGTCGGCTTCTTCGCGGACCCGTGCGTGAATATCCGGGTAAAGCGCAAAGATGGCCATGACGAATGCCATGGTATGAGCCGTTGTTTCTGATCCCTGTGATTAGTGACGATCTTATTCTTGTCAAGAATGCTCACCATGGCCAGCAAAAAGAAAGACCTAGTGGAGTACTATCGGATGAGGCATAACGCAACCATGAAACGCTACTGAAACTCACGTAGATGTTGGACAGAAGCTCCCGATCCGAAAGCCTCAGCTCATCTTCCAGCGCGTTGTTTGCCTCAAGTAAACCCCTAAGCAAGCTCCCAAGAGCAATGGAACTACCCTTCTCTTGGGTAGCCTCAATCTGGTTCCCCTCGCGAATCAAGTTTGTGATATGTCACTCCACCTCGTCGTATGCGAGTTTTGTTCTAGCTATCTGTGGGATCGGAAGCGAGTAGGCCCACCCTGGAGTCAACACACGCCAGAAAGTGTATTCAAGCGAGTTGACTATAGAGGTAGGAAAAGGCAGTTTTGTGGTGTGTTTGTTCGTGATGGGTACCTCCCAAGGGAAATGCTGCCCGAACCCTGCAGACGCGATGACGTTCAGAGTCACCTGATGATGATGTCACGCTCTGAAGGACATAAACCGCGACAGGCGCACCTTGCGAAGCGAGTGGACGGCATCGACTTCGATCTCCCTTTTACCAGTGCTTTGGAGAGAATCAAACCATTCTTTTAGTGTACGCCTGGACTCGCCCCACACGAGTGGATAGTTTTTCTACGATTCCTCTTGAGTATCCCGACGAAACTGCGGTACAAAAAGAAATGCTCGTACCTCGCTAAACGATCCTTTGACGGGGTGGCGATGCCGTTTCCAGGTCGCACCCTCGCTTGTAACAATATTCGGGCCATGGAACTCGATCACTCTGTACTGTACAAGCGTGTCCACAAGCATCAGCGACAAGCAAAGGATGGCCACCAGACACATACTGCCCACATATCCTTTCGAAATAGTTCTCCGCGCTGCATGATTTGGCTGCAGGCTTCCGCATCGGAGAACCAAAAACATGGCTGGAGCGTCTCGAGTGGGATGGTAGCGAGCGCTGTCGAGCCAGCTTTGGCGTAAGGTCGAAATCCAGTGTGTAGATCCCCCAGTTTGTTTTTGGGCCATACGGGGCCTATAAAACGTAGCGTTTTTGAGACGTCGAATAGTTGGAAGTTCCAGCTCGGAACAGATCTAGGTCGTATCAGGTTATACTGGGTGCTTGGTCGACGTATCAACGTGAAACTCATACCGACAAGCCTGAATAGCCCGTTTCAGTGCTGTTACTAGCCTTACCGTACCATATAATGATACAATCGAAAGGACAAATAGGATCAGGGTGGACGGCATTGCCAAGCGTGGAGACGAGGGATGCTCGACGCATCCAAAGACTTCATAACATGAGTACTTCAGCTGTTCGCTTGCGCCCAAGGCTATACAATTCTACTTGACACGGAACCCCCAGGAAAACGGGCGCCTCAAAGCGGGTGCCTGTTTTACTGTGCCCCCTTGCTGGCTGAGTCAATTCCCCACAAGTAAGGCATTTGTGAGACATGCTCGAGCGGCAGTGAACAAACAGCCACTACATGGTCAAATAAACGCTCATCCCACGTGACTGCTGAAAGCTCTCGTCATTGTCATCACGTCATATACCCACGTCATCAAAGTAGATCGCCGATATGCGTGACTCGAAAGTCGACAAGGCCAAAATACAAATACAGATGGTATACAAGGAGAGCCTGACAATACAAAGCGGGCAATGTGAATTAGCCAGTAATTATCCGTGTATGCTTTTCAGGACTAAAGAGTACAGCAGGAGCTCATAAACATGCTTGGTGGCGAGGCGGAGCGGGCAAAAGATGAGAACTTACCGAATATTAACGGTGAGCGATACATCAGACAGCAAATCATGCACCAAGAGCCGAAACTTTCTCCCTTAGAGATGGCGGTACCGGTGCTTCTCGTGATACCTCTCGGAGCGCGCGGTTGTAATAGGGCGACGATGGTGAGTTGGAGCCATTAGTCGAATACCATATGGGTTGAATAGAGGTAGGGTTGGGAACAATCGTGATTGGTTTCGAGCCGCGTTGCGACGACTCGTCTTGGTGGAACGGGTATTCGAATAGGTTCGACGTTGAAAATGGAGTGCCTGTTGCGCGAAAATAATCAGACCGTTACCCCTCGCAGTATATGGGAGCAAACTCACCAACAAAGTGTCCGTCTGGAGAGTGGGCTGGCACTGGGTGCCCACGCGAAACGACCCGGTGCTGTGAATTCGTGTTACCAGGCGGGGTCAACAATTCGCGATCGAGTTCAGAGTCTTCCGACGTGTTCGTCGAGAAACGTGATAGCGCTGGAGTGTTCTTGTAGGCGGGCATGTCGGAACGTTGGTTGCGGAGGTGGGTAGAGCAGGGGTTTGGGGGGACCAGATCAGGTGGACACTTATAAAGGGGTACTAACGCCATCTATGACGAGCCGAGAAGCAGAGATGCAAATCCGGTCGATGTGAGATGACGATGTGATTCCGAGGGATCCCGGATCTACAGTGATGTCATATCCAAGACTTGGCATGTATGCTCGGAATGATAGTGCCGAGTACGCTCTCGACTCCCCCACAAATTCCAAATTATCTGGCGGATATCCCACGTATATCCTTCACACTCCAACGCGCAAGGCAGCATCGAGGCAGCCTAGATATCGCGGGGCTCGTAGAAAACGCGATCGCCTCTTCGAGGGTTCCCGCGCACAGGGTGAAGTGTGGTCAGCGGCATGCAAGAACAGGTGCCTGCATACAAAAAAAACAGGTTTCCCCACACACATACGTAGCTCCCCCCTTCACCGACACGTGTATGCCAAACAGCGCATACATCTCGATTGTCCCACGGCTTTTGCGGGTTACCAAGTTGTGCCAAGTAAGATCACGGTCGATCCAACCCTTCGATCAGCCGGCTCCATATAAGATTTCCCATAAGTCTAGCCTGCTCATTCAACCTGGCTGCCGAATACCGGTCGGGTCTCGACTTAGGTGGATAAGGTTCGTTTTGTCCATCCTACAGGCCAGCAATTTTAAGTTTGTACTTACCGTGATCACTCAAAGAAACCCCTCCCTGGAGCGAGTTAGGGGCGACTGCGGTTGGGGCTGGCTTAGATTTCGGGGTTGTTAACAACACTTTTTGCTAGCTGAAGAAATGTTAATGCTTAAAAACACAAAACTGAAATTCTACATGTGACTCAACGTTTCTTCGTCAGCCGTGTGGTACTAGTGCATGACGAAGTAACCTTGTCACCCTGGAGGCCCAAATGCTACGCTCGATCGTGACAGTAACAAAATCCTGTGATAAGTGCAGTACAGTCTTTGTATTGTTTGTACACTTGTTTGCACACTTTCTGATAATGAGGTCTGAGGTTCTGATGTAGCGAGCGCAGTAAAACGGGGTAAAAAACGAGTGAATATACGTGAAACCCCGTGGTATACACGGGCGAGAAACCCCGGAGCGTAAGGCATCCGGTGCCATACAGTTAAGCCACCCGCGAGCGCCGTAAGCGCGAACTCCGACATCTAAGTAGAGCCCGGTGGGTCCAATTTCACACTCGCCTCACCTTTTTTTCGTTTCCCGGTCACGTTCGTACCCTGCACTACGATTTCTTACTGTCGTAGCTCGGTTGACCAAGGGTTTGCTCGGCGACACGGTGAGCAGTGTTCCATTCACGTTGTGCTATTCCCGACGTTACCCGGCTTAAAGCGTATATGTTCTCGTTTTTTTTTTCTGTCTGAAATCGCATGCGATAGCTTTGTTCACACCATAGCTGCGGTAAACCACAGAAGCAAGGTCAAGGGGCCGGTCGCAGGCCGCTTCTATTAGAAATGTCCAACGAGTATATGCGTCAAATCCACCCTCACGTTCCCCAGTTTCCAAGGGATTGAGAGACCCCATGTGTGGGTCAAGTGAGAAAGCTCTTGTTGATTTCCAGCCGACATATTTGAACCCAATGAGGCAGTAATGCCAGATGTGCATAATCATGTGTATTTCCCTTCTTGGAGCTGTTCACTTGCCACTTCGGTAACCTCGGTAGGTCGGGGTTGTTTGCCTGGCTATTTAGCATATCCAACGCACCAGGCCGACCACCCTAGTGTTAAAAACCCGTGTGTTTTAACAGACGTCCTTCCAACCCCATCCTAACTGCGGTGTCTAGTCGCACGGGCTGAATTAATTATTTTTTTGTCCAAGCTTTGTGCCTCATCATGAAACGCTTGGGTTTGATCGATCGGGCTGAGCGGGAGACTTGTGACGATGTCTGGGCACCGCTCCGCCTTAAAACCGGTAGACAGGTACATAAACCTAAGGCTGACCCGGTGCGTGAAATAAACAACCGAGCCAATGATCTGACTCAAATTAAGACTCCGATGGAGGGGCACGCGACCTAGTATGCATATGGTACGTTTGATCTGGCCAAACGGTGGGTGTATGCGTACGCTTCCAACCCGCCAAAGGCGTACGAGTCGACGCCCGACTATTTGTCGCGCGGTGTACCAATCGCTTTCATATGACGTCCATCTGAGCTATTATATATTCCATGGTACACTGTCTGCCTTGGAGAGCCCAACTCCTTCTTTCATCCATCGTAAACTCGAGTTAGTTGTTTTTGGCGACGATGTCTGAACGTATTCCGTATGTCGGACCCCGACAGGAGAATTTCTCATTACCGAGAAGGCTCGGACACAAACGTTCAATCTCACTGCTACCGTCCCATCCGCGTTCGCCTCAAGATGTATCACCGATAACCGAGCCACCTCCCAGTGCCCCAGGGTTACGCTCGCGCCTTACCCTACCCTCACTTGCTATTTCGTTGTCTAAAACCCTCTCCAACGAACTCATGCCATCAAGTCCAACTCCTAGCGACTTTGTGTCGAGCCCTCGGATTTCTTATTCACCGTTCGAGCGCCGACTTTGGGCGAGCCCTACGTCTGCTACGGCCGCACTCGAGGAATCGCTTTTAGAGCTTGAGGAGCTTATTCGCGTTTTGGGCACACCAACACCAGTTCAGCTGGAGTTTCAGACGCCCGAGGGAGAGGTGACCCCCGGGTTGCCGAGCCAGTCTGCGGACGTTAAAAGGACCCATTTCATGCCGGAGCGAGCTAAGCAGGGGAATGCACGTGCATGGTGGTTATAGTTTTTAGTTCATCGCTGGAATAGCACCTGGCTCCTTGGTTTATAGTTTGTTGGGTGTGAGCTTACATTGTACTTTTTGTATCGTCTGTGGATACGTGTTTTACGATTATGGTTGTAAGCCTGGTTAGTTCTCCTTTCCGTCATAGCACACATTCTTGTGCAGGCCATGTCGCCCACTCGTGAATTCGGCAACAGCGCGTGTGACGGGTTCGGTAGTTGTACGTTCAGGCGAATGCTCGAAAACAAAGTATGTGTTTATAGCGGCATCAACACTGCACTTGGGGCCAACGACAGGTCTAAGCCGGGGTTTGAGACGCGTATTGTTGCAGGGTGATTGGGGTCCATGTCGAAGCAGATCACGTGGTGCGGCACGTTGCAAGGCTGCTCAACAACGCGCACAACAGAACGACGGCGAGTCTATCCTCTCCTATCTCGGATTAAAGTCTTATCTCAGTTAAACAGCAACCGCAAAACCATACTCTTACCCGGTCAGTACCTCGTTTCTATCAGGAGCGCGAACGAAATTTGTTGATCACGGTAAGTTGGAGCATGCGCGGCTCGGGGAGGGGGAAAGATGCTGAGACTTTCGCACAGTTGGATGTCCTTCACCAACACACCACTTGGGCAACAGCGGCGACTTGACCGCAACGCTTTCCTCAACGGCACGAAGAAACAGCAGCTTAAATCGGCTAAATCCACTGCAGACGGCAGCCAGCCAGACTCGCAACAACCCTCGCCGCCACGCCGGGCCGCTTCAACTCACACAATCCCAGTTTCTTATTCGTACGGGTGGGTGATGCATGGCATCTGCTACTTGTTCATGCTCTTATGGCTTTCCTATAGCGCCCCTGAACTCTCGGCTTCTCGATCTAGCTCGACGTCACCACCCAAGCCGTCCTCAACCACCCACCGCCCGTTGTCTCCCTCACGCTCCAGCACCACGGCGCCCAATCCAGAGAACAAAGACGACTCAAACTCGGAACCCGCCGACGTCCGCTACGCTCGTCTCAAGCAACGCAACCAAGCACTGGGCCCCACCACGTCCACTTCATCCACCACTTCGCTCCGCGGGCTGGACCTGCGTGACACGAGCGTCAACGTCGCCAACGCTTTCACCCAGGCAGCGTTCTCCCAGTTTGGTACCATGCCCAAGCCAAGATCTACTGCGAGTTGGACGGGTGGTCGGTTGGCCCCGCCGCCTTCGAGTACTTTCCGTCGCTCACCGTCTGTTCTGGTCGAGGATGAACAGGAAGATGTAACCGGGGACAATACGGGTGACGTAGATATCAACGGCGATCCCATCGTCAACAGGGCGGACCGTGCTAAATCTCCGTTCTTCGGTGCGATCGGCGCTGCTGGTAGTTACATCATCCAAACAGCTAAGCGTGCTACGTCTCGTCAACCGGAGGACTCAGCCTCGACTACCGGCATCCAGCAATCCTTGTCAAGTGTTGATCGTACGAGCGACTATGAGGATGCGGAGGCTGCGTACCAGCGCGCCAAAGCCGGCCTAGTCCCGCCGTCACCTCCGGGGAGCAAATCCACATCTACAACGAGGAAGAAGCCCAGGAAGAGTAGAGACAACGCGCCCTATAAACCTTCCTCTTCAGATTCGGAAGAGTCGGATGGAGTCGATTCGGACGAGGGGAAGCGGAGGAAGAAGGCGAAACAGATTAAGGGGATGGCCTTACCCGTTATTGGCCCGTCAAAAACGATTCGCGCCACCAAGAAGCCTCGTAGGCAATCTTCGCGCCCTGGAACGAGCATGCTAGGCGAAGGTGACCGACGGAGCGTCAGCGATCTCATGCAGGTAGACGAGGAACCCTCAATGCTCCCTCCCTCGCGTGGACGAACTAAAAGTCGCAGCCGCAGCCGTAGTCTGAGCCACACCCCTCGAGCCCCAAGCGTCGGCGGACAGACCACCGACTCGTATGCGGACGAAGTGGGCTTGGATGAAGCACTCAAAGACGACGATTCGAACGCGTATACGGATCCCGATGTGCAACAACAATCCCACGAGATCGCTGCCGCTCAACAGGCTGCGCGTGCTCATGCGCAATCCTACTCTCACTCGTCGGGTCGAACCAACAAGAGCATGGGGGTCGGCGCGATACTAGGCACGCTCGTCCGGCAATCTATGAAAATGGTGAACCACTTTGGCAGGGTGAATGTAGCCGGATTCGTGGTTGTATTCCTGGCCATCTGGTTCGGGCTCAGTTCTCTGCGTGGTTCTGGAACCCCTCGACCAAACCTTGTCCCGTCAACGGGATACCAACACGTACCTATGCCCGCTTTCGACCTTCCCCCCAGCACGCTGGAAGAGCTAATTGAACGTCTGGCGGTTTTGGAACGCGCACAACGCTCGACGGATACGTCTCTCGGTGACATGAACACGCGCTTTGGGCAGGTAGAAGGGCGGGTTGGAAGCGTGGACGCACGGGTCGGAGAGGTGGATTCACGCATGGGTTCGGTAGAGGGGCGCGTCATGAATTTCGAGGGACGGGTTGCCCGTGTTGACGACCGCATCGGGAAAGTCGACCAGCGGATCGAGCAGTTCGACATTCGGGCCGACCAGGTTGACTCTCGCATCGAGCAATTTGGTGGGCGAGTGGGCAAGATCGATGTACTCGTTGGACAGATCGATACGCGAGTCAGCCAAGTGGACTCCCGGATCGGCCAAGTGGACGCGAAGGTGGTCAAGGTGGATGGCCGGGTTGGGGATGTGGATACTCGGATGGACCAGCTCAGGACGCGTGTTGGGTATGTGGAACAGGCTGGGACGAGAGTTGAGAAGGTGGAAGGAAAGGTGGGCGATGTGGACGTTCGGGCAAAGGAGCTGGAGGCTCGCGCACGCGAAATCGATGTAAAAGCAAAGGAGATAGAAGGGCATGCCAAACGCTTCGAGGGCCGGGCGCAGGAGATCGACGCCAAGTCCAAGGAAATCGAGTCGAAATCCAAGGAGATCGAAGCCAAAACCAAGGAGCTCGACCTCAAGTCTCGCGAACACGACTCCCGCGCCCGGGACTTCGAGTCGAAGCTGCGCGAGATCGAAGCGCGATTCAAGGACGCTGGCGGGTCGGCTGCATGGTGGCCGCGTACTCGGACTAGCCAACAAAACGAGCAGCTCAGCATTGGTTCGGAGGCTTTCGAGCAGGTCGTGCAGCGCGCTGTGCTCGCTACTACCAAAGACACCCTTGCGCGCGCCGACTTTGCGCTGTACACCGGCGGGGGTCGCGTCGTTCCCGAATACACATCCCCAACGTTCAGCGTTTCTGCACAGGGCTGGCGCGGTATGTTGGGCATTGGCACGGTTTATGGTCGCTCTCCTGCCGTCGCACTCGTCCCGGACATCAACGTCGGTAATTGCTGGGCATTTGCGGGGAGTCAAGGACAGCTTGGCGTGTTGTTGAGCCGAAGCGTGCGGGTCGATTCGGTTACAATAGACCACGTCTCAAAAGAAGTCGCGTACGATCTCAAGGCTGCGCCGAAGAAGTTTGTGGTCTGGGGGCTGGTAGAGGGTGCAGATAATCTCTCGAAGTTGGCTCAATACCGGAAGCAGGCCGAAGCGCAATCTATTGGCACTGGGGCGGAGGGCGAAGACCAGGCTGAGGAACCGCCTTACCAGGACTCGATCAAGCTAGTCGAATTCGAGTACGACATCAACGCGACCTCGCATATCCAGACATTCGCCGTTCCCGACGACGTTCGCGCAACAGGGATCGACGTAGGCATGGTAATATTCAAGGTTCAAAGCTCTTGGGGAGACCCGAACTTTACGTGTATATATCGTGTGCGAGTACACGGCGAGACAGCGGGACCGAACCTTAGCAAGGTCTAGATGGGGGGGAGGTGGTAGAGTGTTCATGACATATTATGCCCAGTTCTCGTTCCTTATTCTTTGCTCCTATTTGACGACCTGCGCTACATCCTTCCCTTTATCTCTCTCTGGCTCAGAGTGTGGCCGTGCGATATAGCTCTTGGTCTGCAAAATGTCTATGCGTACGTGCATAATATGTACGGGTATCAGTGCTGTTCTCTATACTTCTGTGTCTTGGTGTAGGAATCAAATAAAACATGCGGATCATTGATACGTTATTGACTTTCATTTGCAAGTAGAATACATCGATGGGCTTGCTGTTGGGGCTAAAGTGAAGCAAACTTGTCGGCAGCCTGCGTTGAGTTAGCATTGAGGTCGATGCTGCTCGAGAAGTGGACTTGCCTCGGTAAGGAGCTTTGCTATCCCCGGCTCACGAGCGGAGTGACCAGCGTCCTTGCATACTACTTAGTCATGCAGCACGTCGTCAGGTTTGGAAACTCACTGGCACAATCTTGAGATCGATTTCAGGCCACGCTCGCTTCAGCGCCCATGCTGTTGTAGTCTAAGTAGAGTTAAAACGCCGAGAGCACGAGGGTGTTCATGGAGCATACCGGACAAACAACATCATAGCGGCCTTGAACTACGATAGTCGGAATATGGCGACTGTAATGGATCAAGGTGGCGATGAGTGCGATCACCAAGCCGAGCAGTGTTGTGGGGCTTACATCTTATCAATGGATTGCTTTTCAAGAAGCTGGCCTTCGCGCATAAAGCCCTATGCGTTAAGGTATTAGCGGGCTGGAAAAAGGTTAGCCAAAGATACTCGAACCTCGTTTATGAAATAGTGGTTTTCGATACGAGCAAATGCGCTATAAAATTAACAGAAGTATTAAAGCGGCACAACCCGAAGTTAAAGCTCGCACAACTTACTTGGCCCAGTCGTCTTCCGCTGCCTTAGCAATGTATTCTTCATCAACAAATAATTTAGAGGTGGTCATCCTGAGCAAGAATCCGGAGTAAGACGCGAGCAGCATGACACGAACAGGCAGTTGCATACTCCCACTTGGACCACGCCCGGGCAGCCGCGATGCGAACCTTCTCGTCCTCTGAATTGAGGAGTTTATGGTACGCTTTTATAAAGTCGCCACGCTCAGCTTCGGGTACTGGGGCGATGTATTCTTCCCTGGGTTGAGACGTTAGAGCGAATTGGACACTACGGGCGGGCGACTTACCATGCCTCCGGGAATAAATGCGAGGTTCCATTCTAGAATAAACTAGAGATAAATCTAGCTTTCCTTATTCTTGGTATTCAGGTTCTTACCTGATAGAAGAAATCGAGTTCGCTACGCGTGAGTTTGGATGAGTGTATGACACGCCTTTTGGACAAGGACACACATACCTCTTGCGCAGAGTGAATATTCCCCTATATGTTCGCGGTTACAGGATCACTGGCAGGCGGGGGACTGCATTCGACGGATTACTTACCGGAGGATCAACGCTTTGACGCGATCAGGATGTGTTTGAGCATATGCAAGAGATAGAGTCGAGCCCTACAAAACCCGTTTAGAGATGACTGGAAACTCGCGGTGCTCCGCATTACCCAAGACCCGCCAAAAACCACCCATTTGTCTATGTTTAACTTCTCGCGGAGCTTCTCAACATCCGCCACAAGATCCCAGGTGGTATTTGCTTCAAGCGAAGAGCTCCTGCAACTTGGATCAGCGAGTGGACTCGATTTCGAATGTTCAAGAACACGTACGGTTGGGACTTTCCACAGCCCCGTTGATCGAACAACACGATCTTGTATTTCTCGGGGTCGAAGTAAGTACGATCGCTAGGACTTGTCCCGCCACCTGGTCCACCTACAGAGCACAATTTTCATTGAAGGTTCCGGACAGTCAAGAGAGCTGTTATAACTACCATGCAAGAATACGACTGGTGGCGGCTATATGCTTCAGCATCCTCAGTAGGAAAACAAAAAGCAACATACCTGGATTTCCATCTTTGTTCCCGCTCACTTCATAACTAGGTCGGGTATTAGGGCGGTTCAAATACTACATATAAAACAATACATACTATATCGTATGCGGGGGTTCCTTCGACACTTCGAGCATGCCAGTCTCGAAAGGAGTCCCTTCCAGGTATTTGGATGTTAAAGGAGCCATGGTTGAAAGCACACGAATGCTGGCGGGTCTATTGCTCGCTAATGGTTGAGGTAGTCTAGTGGAGGTCACCCGACGAGAGGTTCGCAAACTCGGAAAGATCGGCCTACGGATCAAGCCCACAGTTGACCACATGCGGCGGAACGGGACGAAGATAAACAAGCAAGCGCTCAATTATTGGTCAGCATCCAACCTGAGCCACTACACCCCTCCATTAGTTCCGTCCTCGCACTTTCGATGAGTCGAGAAGACGCAAACGAGCTATTCAAATCCGGCGTAGATGCCTTGTTACACGCGAAATCAAACCCCAATTCTTCAGACTACGGAAGCCTGCTAATCGAGGCTCAGCAACGCCTTGAACGTGCAGTTGACCTCCTGGAGACAGACGACCCGGACTACAGTGTATATTCCCAGATCTGCGCCTCTGCTCACGCTAGGTGTCTTCTATTGGTAGACTGGTCTGCCGGCATCGATGCATGGCTGTCTTCATCGCCAGTATTTGAAGCACTCGTAAATGATTGTTCTCGTAACTTGTGTGACGGTTCCACGGACTCAGACATCGATGGAACGGCGTTGGACGCGTTTTGGATAGAGCTAGACCAAGTTCGGGATCGGTACTCCTATTCTACTCACACCGAGCTGACCTCGAGTCGCACTTTCGCAAACCATGTTGTTTCGTTCAACCAAGCAATATCATGTTCGTCCGGGAACGCATATCTAGAGTACCTTTGGTACACATATCGCGCCATCGTGTTGTACTTGCGTATGGAGCAATACAACCCTGACGAGGTTGCATTGTGCATGGTGTCTATGAACAAAGCGATACGACTTGGGGAAACTACTGGCCACTTGCCACCGGGCAACATGGTCCCTATTTTACTACAAGCACTTCCGGAAGACCAATGGGATTTGCCTGCCTTCAAGAGGCGGTTGTCCTGGCTCAAATCGCTGGCCACTGTTTACATCTGTCGGTGAGTTCATGCATCGTCTAGTGTCAGTTGCTTGAAATTCTTAAACAATCCCACAAAAGACACCAAGTTGTTTGCAGAAAATATCTGGATTTGTACAGGTCTAGCTCTGATCTAGGGCATCTGGATGATGGTATTGCAGAAGCTCGTGAAGCTTTGTCTTGGGGCCGGGATACGGGATTATTGCCCAATCTTCGGTTCAAACTACTGTTGGCTCTTGGCCAGGCACTCCACGAAAGATACTGGCTGAACGGTGCCCTTGAGGACCTTGAGGACTCGGCCGAATGCCTCCGGGACGCTCTGGCACATGAATCAGCCCCCACAGACCGACTATTGTTCTGCAGACAACGCCTGTCTACCGTGGCTGCAGATCTAGCAAAGGAACTAGCAAAAAACTCAGAACCGGAGGCTTGGCTGAAATCACTGGTGCTTTGGCGCGAAAGTGTCAACCTGACTGAGCTCAAGGTACCGGAACTTCTCGCGGAGAGACTTTTTGAGCTCGCGAAGGCTTCTTTCAAACTGTACGATGGTTCTGACGACGGAACTTCGGCTCATGTGTCGGAAGCTGTTGAATGTCTAGCTCGTGCCGCTGGCATCACTAGTAGTATGGAGTTCAGCAGCGAGATACTCTTTGCGCGGGCCGACATGCTCTACACACGATTTACCCAGGAAGCCAATCGTGGGGACTTTGAAGAAAGCCTCGATTCCGGAGATAAAGCATGCCACTTGACCCGCCAAGTGCCGGGGTTGATTCAACAGGGTCCGTTTTGGACTGGGTTCTATACTCATGGGTCCAGGCTATCGAGGAGAATCCAAGAAAGTAGGACGGGGAATCCAGCGATGAACATAGAAAAGATCCAACATCTTATAGGCATCTTCGAGTCCATTATTCCCTTCCCACACTCACATCGCTTGCATGCTCTGAATCGCTTAGGAAGGGCGTATACGCTACTGTACCACACGCAAGTTCGCTCTGGGGAATCCCCTATCCAATGTCTTTCTAGTCTTGAGAAAGCTACGCAATGTCACTATACAGCGTTCAATGATACTCCACAGGACGACACTACCAACCTCTACCCCCGCTATACTTTCCTTGGTATCGTCAACCACGAAATGTCACGTATCTCAGAACTTGGCGGCACCACTCGTGCACAGTACCTTGAATCGGCCATTAGCTACTTTCGGAAAGCAAATCATACCCGGACTCTCAGCGGCTTCAAGAACCTAGCAATTGCCCTCGAAGACCGCTACAAGTCGCTTGGCCAACCTCAGGACCTAGATGAATGTATCCTACTTTTGCAAACCCAGAATACACCCTGTGGCCAACGCCTCATAGGCCACCCCAAACAGTTTTTCAATGCCGCTACACAACTCGTTCGGGTGTGTCACGAGCATCATATCAATGCCCAGATACTTCCTTCCTATCGACTTCTTTTCAAGGCTCTGCGGCGGCTATCGCATATGGGACTCACTTCAGTGGCTCGACGTCAAGCACTCGCTGAGAGCGCTGTTGGCCACGCTTGTGATGCCGCAGCTACGGCTCTGGAGCTCGGCGACCCGGAAGCCGCTGTTGAACTCTTGGAGGATGGCCGAAACCTGTTCTATTCTCAGTTGCTTCCCATGCATACGGACACCGACCGTATACGTGCTCTTGATCCCAAACTTGCTGAGAACTTGGAACGCACCCTGGAGAAGGTTCGGAAATACTCCGCAGCTACGGATGCCGACGACTATGAAGCAAGCCAGTATTATAGCGAAGGCGGCTTCGCTGAGGATATAGATCAGGATGCTATGGACATTTCTACTCAAAGCCGAGAGTTGAGACGCTATGCACGATCCCTAGAAGCTTATATGGAGCAAGTGCGCGCGCTACCGGGACATGGCGATCCTATGCACCCCAAACCCTTCTCCCAACTCAAGGACGCCACACAGTATTGCCCGGTTGTGTATGTTAACATCAGCCAATACCGGTGCGACGCCATTATCCTCAACAGCCCAGGCCGCCCGTCTCCGATCACCGTCACTCCGCTTCCCATTTCCTGGTCCAAGACGCACGAGTTATCCCGCGCTATGCAGACTGCTGTGAGACTACAAGGTCGAGAAGCTCGAGATAGTGGCTCCGAATCCGTTCGGCACTTTGTTCGGGCTTCTCGAACGAATCAATCGCCGGCGGCAATAGTCCAAAATGTACTAAAACAGCTCTGGGAGTGCATTGTTCGCCCAGTACTTGCAACTCTGGGCTGCCTGGTGAGTCACGGTATACATTATATTTACGCATACACTCACTTATTATTCATGGGTTCATCCAGAATGGGTTGTCTCTAAGCCCTGAGGAGCTTCCGCACGTATGCTGGTGCCCTGCCGGACCGGTCGCTACCTCGCTTCCATTGCACGCTGCTGGGAATTACGACCTTGGCCCCGAACACTGGGCAATCACACATATCATTTCGTCGTACACACCGACACTCTCCTCCCTTCTCCAGGCTCTTGGACGTGACTCAGATTCAACCCCACGGGCCACCCGTATGCTGCTCGTCTCACAACCTGCAACTCCTCCGTCAAAACCACTCCCTTGTGTCAATAAAGAACGAGACGGGATTATCACTGCCCTACGTCAGTCGAAACACTGCGACCACGCGGAAGCCACGGTTTTGCACGACTCGGCCGGGCGCGTGGCAGACGTAAAGTCCATGCTGCCCACACACGAGTTGCTACATCTCGCCTGTCACGGGAAGCAAGACAAGAATGACCCTTTGGACAGTGCCATATTATTGTTTGACGGCAACTTGACATTGCGAGAGATCATCAAGACACCCCTACCATTAGCGGAGCTCGTATATTTATCCGCGTGTCAAACGGCAACCGGTGAGCCTTGAAAACTAGAACAAACTTTTGGGAGGACGCTAATCTATGCATAGGTGATATCGACTCTCCCGATGAGTCTTTAAGTCTAGCTGGCGGGTTTCTCTTCTCTGGATATCGAAGTGCGGTGGCTACGATGTGGTCCATCAACGATAAGGATGGGGCTGACGTCGCCGGAGCGTTTTACAAGTACCTGATGGAGCAGGACGGGTCATTGGCTATGGGGGCTGCCTTAGCATTGCACTGCGCTATCCGAGACCTGAGAATCGCCAATCCAGCTATAGAACCCATCCGATGGATCCCGTTTATGTGTTGGGGAGTCACTGGGGGCACTAGATGATGAACAATTTGAGTCGGGTGTGCTGTATAATGGTTGCATGACACTTCCACAGAAAATTTGAATCCAGATCCCATAACATCGCCATAAGGCAATTGGTAGAAATGGTCGGTCATACCAAGAATGATGGAACACTCAGGCGGCATCCAAAACCCCGGGTGATCGGGAGACACTCCCGTCCCCGACTAGGGCTGAGCTTGCAGTAACCAGCTCAGGGGCTGTTGTTTGATTCAGTTTGAGGATCACAAGGGATTTCTTACCCTCCCATAAGCTGGGCGCTCGGAGCTCCACCTGAGAGCAACCCCTGCCCCCTTAATTACGCCGTCAGATGCGGGTCCATACGCATATAGTTTGTGGCCCTGTCTGTGTCAAAGCACACGATGCTCCGAGATCGTATCTTGATAGTCGCAATATGTCTAGCCCGTGGTTAAGACACCGGTGGCGGCGGCGACACAACGAATGTAAGAAGTCATGAAGTACAAATGTCGGGTTATATTTAGACTTTTCTTTTTCTTTTTCTTTTTCTTTTTCGCGCAGTTGATAGACAACCTACGGCCCTAAACTTGACGACCTAGGCGCATACAACTTGCATACAATTTTAGATACGGCGTGGCATTATGTCACGAAGCGGGGTTGGACGACCCCTAATGGTGAGAGATAGAATCCGCGGGTCTAATTTGAGTCAACAAAGTGCGCGGCTCAACGTTCGTGGGAACCACTAGTGGAAACACATTCTGCAAGAAAACTTATGTCTTTATTGAGTCAACATGCAAATATTTGGAAATATTATTAAGGTGCTATAACTTAGCCCTGTTATTTCCCTCCTCAACCATGCCAAACAATGCCTTCATCTCGCGGAGGCTCTCCACAATCTTCGCCTTGAAATCTACAGTGGAGGTGGTTGGACTTGAATGTTTAGTCTCAATCCCGAACTTGATCAAATTTGGTCCGGCAAGATCTGTTAGGCTTCTTGTTAGCACACACGTACCACACGCAGATATTGGGCTCACAGTTGATGCCATAACCATCCGGCCAACCAGTACCAAACCTGCGCCCAAATACGTTGATTAGCGAATATTCGTGCCGGATTACATATCCATTTACCCTGTCCCAAGGAACCGCTCTCCCGCGCTCAATCCACTTGTGCTAAGCTTCCACTCTGAACTCTTCGCAAATAGCTCGTCTTCGAACAATGGGCTACTCTCTCCAGGCCGGAGCATCTGCTTCAAGCCAAATAGATGTCGGTCACAACCTTTACCCGTCGAAGCGTCACGAGTGTAGGTGTTGTGGGATGTTGCTGCTTGCTGGAGCGCCGCCAGCTTGGCCTCGAGCTGCAGGTGATCAGCACCGACAGCGCATTGGGTTGATCTGACTTACTGATGCAAGAGGATCTACCATCGTCTTTACGAACGCTCTTGAGTCTGAGCTATAGGTTCGAATCACATCCGTGCGGCCATGCTTGAAGAGTCGAGTTGATGCGGTCTCGTAGGTAGCAGTAAATCCATCTCGCTGCTTATACCAGGCGAGTTGCATTGCCAGTTGGATATATGCGTCGGGTGAGATCCTGGCTAAAGGCATAAAACCATATTAGCCGATCGATCTGGGTGCCCGTCCAACCTCTTACCGGATTTCTTCATCCAATCGGCGGCGTACTCCGAGAACCACAACTGGCTGGCGTCCGAATCCTCAACAATCGCTTTGGCCCGTGCCTCCGCTCCCCCAATCTCTTCCTCAATTTTCGCATCTAAAACCCAGTCTAACAGCCCCCACCCTTCTCCACCTTCACTCGGGCCCACATATTCCACACCCCCCAACTTGGCCGGAGACTCTGCAAATGCAACAACGTCCAATGGCTCAGCCAATACATAATCCACGATAATACTGGGTATGAGCGCGTCACAGGGCGAGTGCTCCCCATTCATGCCCGCACGTGCGTTGGACTCGACGGAGACAGTAAGGGACTTGTCGAACCACCGATTGAGGCCATTGATTCCCGACGAGGTGTTCCGAACCTGCGCGTCGAGGACAGGCTGTTTATGAGCGTCCGCTTTGGATGCTTGGTTGGAACTCGGAGGGAGGGTGTAAGGGTCGAGGGAAATGGTAAAAAGAGCGGATTCAATGGTGCTAAACGAGTGGCGGTTTTGGTCGGAGAGCATGAGAAGATGTTCCCGGTTCTGAAAGGCAAGGTCATGTTATATCACTACTGGCATAGACCGACCAGCGTACCTGTGCCCACCGAGTTCGCTCATCGGCGGTCAAGATGCCAACTCGCTTGGCTCGCTCGCCCCTTTCTTCGCGGCTCTGCACGTCTTTGACGACCTCCCAGAGCCTGCGCTCAATCTCTTTGACGCCGATGTTGCGACCTGCACCATCATAGACTTGAATAGAGTAGCTCCAATCGTTGAGCATAACGTGGATATGCCTGCCGTTCTTCTCGGATGGTTTAGCGTTCAACATGTCGCAATCGGGTTTAGGGATGCGAGTGAGGTTAAAGAGTCTACGAGCAGGACGGTTGAACCAAAGCCCTAAGTGAGTATGGATCCGTGCCGAAGAAGAAAGTGCAAGAGGTACGAAGGGGAAGGGGGAGAGTTATGCATGTGAGTACGAACCGAGTGTATTGATACATGCAAAACGGACCTGTGCGAGACGAATCTGGGTGAATGTCTTGCCTGTAGACCCATAAGAACCGTTATTACATAGACTCAAAGTATATGGTTGGTGGGTAGTGAATCCAAAGACTCACGCATCAGTCCGTTCCTTGAAGTTCATGAACCGTGCTGCGAGCCACGCAGCACGCCGTATTTGCCATTCGCCTACTTCGCCTCCTGTCGGTAGTTTGACGCCCGACTGGAGAGGGGCGGTCCCATCGTGCTTTCGGATATGTTCTGGAACAGTCGGGTCGTCTTGGAAGAGGAGCCACCAGTTGGAGTTTATGAGGAGGGGAGCGCGCCACTCGTGGTAGGCCTTTTTGATCCATAAATTGTCGTCCAACCAATTGTTCTCCGAAGCGCGATCAAGGTCTATTGGGGTGTTAGTCCTTAATATACTGATGTCCCTGATAATAGTGTACTAACCAATCAACCTAGCTTGGGCGAGCTTTCCAATCCCATTCTCAAACTCCTCCGCCATCTGCTGTCGCTTCTTCATCTCGGCAGCAGCGTTTGCCTCGCCCGCTTCCGCGATCAAAGGCTCAAGACTCTTCAAGTACTTGTCGAGTGTAGGCCGCAGCTTAGGCAGAGGCAACTTTGGTAGACCTCGTTGATTCGCAAACGTCGGAGTACGTTCGGATCGGGAAGGCGCATAGAGTGCGAACATCCTGCAACCAGGTCGTTGAAGACGCGGGGTGCAGAGTGCTGGTCGTCGTAGTGCGAACATAATACCAAGGATGTATTTATCAGATGATTTTGGCTGGGGTTACCCTATTTCAGGTGTTTTGGATGTCGCTCATGTGAGCGTGAAAATCAGCTCGGGTCCGCTTGCTCCTCAGGTGCCGGAGACTGGGCGCTTACTGGTATTTGTCAGGCGCGTATTACTGTAACCCGGCGACTCAGCGTTTATATCGAAATCAACCTGTGGGCATCGCGTCCCGATACATGTCGAAGAAAGCAAGGGCAACTCGACTCTTTGGATCTGGCTTACGGGCGTTGCAAAACCCGTTGGATAGCGCAATCATATTACATGGCGGCGAACTGAAACTGAGGGAGATTATCAAGATGAAGCTGCCCTCGGCAGAGTTGGCATATCTATCTGCATGCAGGCCTTCTACGCACATCTGCTCGGCGCGATGGAGCTCCCACTACGAATGCGGCGCTGGCGTTGCACCGTGCAATACGCGATCTAAGAAATGCAAACCCAAACTTGGAACACATTCGTTGGATCCCATTCATGTACCTTAGAGTCAATGGAGGTGGGGAAGAAGGCTAAGTAGTATAGCAGAAGGGGATTTGAAGTTGATTAAATTTATACGCAATGTATATATACATCCTAATAACAACCTATCCACAGCGCCAGTGGATACAGTACTGTCCGACGCGACGAAAAACACAACGTAAAAGGCTTAAGAGAAAAGAAAGGCGAAAGCAAGAGGTGTGAACTTTCTCAAACATCGTCATTGCTGCGCAACAAAACTTAACGAACTCAGGCGATTATTATGCTAGTTCCGAGTCGCCTAGGAACCTTCGTTCGGCCAAGCGTCGGAGACGGGGGCTCATGAAGCCTTGGAATGGTGCATTAGTACCTACCCTGTCAATTTTGTCTTTCCAACTTGGGAATTTATAGCAGGTTCACTGTAAAATGGGCGTAGTATCATAAACTCCCGTTTAACATGTTATATTGAAAATTCTGAAGCTTGCTTCACAATGCCGCCTCGCTGGCAAACAAAGCGCCAAACAGATCGCAAATCACCGGGTATAAACCCAACACCACCAACCCACACTTTCACATCACGGTTGCGCGCGTCCTAGAATGTCAAAGAGAGCGAGAGCTACTCAATTATTTGAATCTGGCGTGCGAATGCTGCAAGAAGCTGGCAATAACACTCATCTCTCGAGCTATGAGCCTTTGTTGATGGCAGCCACCCATGATCTTGACCAAGCTGCGTGGCTACCTGTGGACGAGTCGGGAAGTTATGACAAAACCTACTTGCAGATACGTGGTTCCGCTCGTGTGGCATGCCTTGCCAGAGTCCAATACGATTCTGTTATCGACGAATTCTTCTCGGCTTCCCCTGTGATAGCTGCACTTATAGGCTCTGGGCTCCCGGACACAAACGATACCCCCAAAGCCTTGGCCAGCATAATAGAAGAGGACAATATGAAGAATTTCTGGAGTCAACTGCATCAAGTAGCTCAGCAAAGCATCCGTGGGGCTCGCAAAGAACTAGTGGCTTGGGAATTTGCAGAGAAACACTGGCCATCGTTTGAAAGGGCACTCGCATGTGTTTCGGAAGATGCTAGCTTAGAAAAGTTCTGGTGTGGATGCATTGCAACCGTGCTATATCAGGAGTTAAGCGTAGATCTACCCGAGAAAATAACGAGATGCATAGTAGCCATGCGTCGTGTGCTGGAGCTAGGCGAGCCCACACCCTCCTTCGGTTCATTGGACAAATATGCTTCTTTGTTTTCGCGAACGACTTCAACCCTACGAATCAATACGTCTGCATTTGCTAGGCGAATTTCTCATCTACAATCACTGGCTGTGTACTATGCCCACCAGTAAGCATTCAGCTCCCAATATCTGTTCAGGTCAATAACACAATTTAGACACCAGTTCAATTTTGCGAGTTTGATGAAGCTCTATGAGTCAAATCCGGATCGGCACGACTACCTTGACAGTGCCATCCGGGCAGCCGAGCTAGCATCGGAGTGGACACGGGATATACCTCTATTGTCAAAACTTAGATTCGAACTTCTTTTCGCCCGTGGGCTTGCGCTGCATAAAAATTACTCTGTCCACCACCGTGTCGATGACCGTGAAATCGCTGCCATATGTTTCCGGGAGGCCCTCGCCATCAAGACTGTCCCGCCAAAGGCGCTTTCGTCTTGTAAAGAGCTACTTGTGGCCGTCTTAGCTGACCTGGTTTCGTCCCGATCGGAGCCTCGGGACAGAAACCCCGAATACTTCTTGAAGTCGCTCTCAATATGGCGAGAAATTGTCGAGTTGACGGGTCGCGATTCAACTGCGCTGTTGGCCCAGCGTCTTCTAGAACTTGGAAAGGCAGCGGAGATCGCGTACAGCTCCGACTCTGGAACGCTGGGCCACCTGGTTGAAGCCTCCAACTGCTTGTCGAGGGCAGCCGAAATCGAAAAGGATCCAACTCTTCTTGCTAATATCTTGTTCACTCGTGCACGCATACTGGGAGAGCGGAAGGACCACCCTGATTTCGAGGAACGGCTCTTAGTTGGGCACGCGGCGTTCCAACTAGTCAAGGAAAACCCCCAGCTTCTCAAAGATCAGACTTGCCATGCTGGTTGCGTCACCCACGTAGATCGCTTACTTGGTAGCGTCACTGAAAACGCAGCGCATGGGGACCCCCGAGTCAACATACAGCAATTACGAGAGGCAATCGAGGTCCTGGACCTACTTATTTCTGCGGCTAGTGGGGGATCCATGATATCTTCTTTCATGCTTTCGCTCGCAACCGCGTACGAACTGCTCTACCGTATGCAAATGCGCCTAGAAGAATCGCCCGATAAGCTTGCTTCTGCTCTACGGATGGCTCTCGACACAAGTGAAGCTGCGTTGAAGCAAATGAAAGCCGAGCGCCGCCGTTATAAAGCGCAGTCTTGCCACGCTCTTGTTGCTTCCGTGTGCGATGAGTTGTCGCGCCTCCCTGGCCAAGATAGCTCGCTACAATCAAAGTATATCGACCTGGCTATCGAGCATTATCGACTTGCTACCAACCGTATCGGAGACTATATCAAGATGACCAATGCGCTGGAGAGACGATACCTATTGCATGGCCAACGACAGGACCTCGATGAATGCATATCTCGGTTAATCATCCAGAACAAAGGGCACAATACCCCCAAACAGGATTTCTACATGTCCGCACAGCTCGTCCGACTGTGCCTCGCACATAATATTCGTGACAAGCTCCTGCTCGCATACAAGAAGGTCTTCCAAGCTTTACGGCGAATGTCGGATCTCAGACATACGGCGATAGTCCGATATAAAGCTTTGGGCAATGCCTCAGCCGGCTACGCTTGCGACGCTGCAGCTTCCGCCCTTACAAATGAAGATACCACTGTTGCTGTCGAATTATTAGAGCAAGGCCGAGGTTGCTTCTTCTCTGGACAACTCCCAATCCAGACCGACAGCGACTATGTTAGGTCTTTTGACCCAGATTTGGCCGAGATAATAGAGGGAAAGCTAGTAAAAATCCACCAGTTCTCCCGCGCTACGGAGGGGAGTGCTTCTGGGGCTCACACGCTCTCTACTGGCGCCGATATTTTCGACGAAGCCGAAGAACGCATGCAATTCGACCAAACACCGAGCGATATACGACTTGGTCTGGCGGCAGATGACTTAGAAGAGGCGCTCCGGAAAGTACGAATGTTACCAGGCTATCAAGACGAGACACAACCCAAGCCATTCACTTCCCTCCAACTCGCCGCAGAGTCTTGCCCCGTTTCCTATCTCAACATCAGCCAATTCCGTTGCGACGCTCTCATCCTCCGAGGGGGGGCTGGATCGTCTGATGTGCTCGTCGTGCCCCTTCCTACAACATGGTCTATCATTAGCACACTCTCGTCGATGATGCGAAGGGTCATACGCAGCCAAGGTCGAGAGTTCCGCGACGCTGACTCAGAATCGACTCGGCACTTTATTAGGTCACGTTCGGGGCCGACACCGGAACAGCAGATACGGGATGTGCTGAAACAACTCTGGAACATGGTTGTTCGACCGGTGCTTCAAGCGTTGAACTTCATAGTAAGTAGGGCATATCCCACCCTATCTGTGTCAAATGACTGGTTATGTGCGCCTTAGAAACCATTCAGTGGAGTTGAGACTGCCCCCGAAAACTTGCCGCATATATGCTGGTGTCCCACCGGTCCGCTAGCCACATTTTTGCCCTTACACGCTGCTGGCGACTATAGTCTTGGCCCCGAGCACTGGGCAATGAGCCACGTTGTTTCGTCATATACTCCTACCGTCACCTCTCTTGCTCGAGCTCTAGAACGGGACCCGGGTGTCGTAAACCAGGATGCAAGCGTGCTGCTCATATCTCAACCGTCGTCGCCGCCAAAAATGCCTCTACCTTATGTGAACAAAGAACGAGATGCGATTGTCGCTGCCATGAGTCGGTCGAGGAGCGATGGACGAATTACTGTTTTGCACGACAAAGCTGGACTCGTGGCCGATACGATGGCGCTGCTCCCAACTCATAGTATTCTGCACCTTGCCTGCCATGGAAAGCAACAGCCAGACGATCCGTTGGAGAGTGCGATCCTATTGCATGATGGCGAACTGAAACTGAGGGAGATTATCAAGACAAAACTGCCCTCAGCAGAATTGGTATATCTGTCTGCATGTCAGACTGCGACTGGTACGTCGGCCTATAGCACCACCAATTGTGTGAAGCGAAACTAAATTGGGTACGCGCAGGGGACGTCAACACACCTGAAGAGTCCCTCAACCTTGCTGCAGGATTCTTGTTTGCTGGATACAGAGGTGCAGTGGCCACAATGTGGTCGATCAATGACAAGGATGGCGCAGAGGTCGCCAAGTCTTTTTATGAACACCTGCTCGAGCACGACGGAGTTTTCGCTATGAACGCGGCGCTAGCGCTGCATTGTGCGGTACAGGATTTGAAGAGGGCAAACCCGGACCTAGGGTTTGTTCGATGGATTCCGTTCATGTACTTTGGAGTCAGCGGAGGTAGGAAGGGAGGCCAAGTATGGTAGAATCAAACGAGCGGGTTTAAGTCGTACGCGATGTATATGTATGCTAATAATAATGTCCAAGGCACGGGTGAATACAGTACACTTCGATACAACAAAAACGAAAACACGAAAAAAGCAAGCGAGAAAAGAAAGGCGAAAGCAAGAATCAAAGGCTATCTAAAACGTCATCATGGTGGACGAGAAAACTCAGCGAACCCAGGTGACGCCGGCCGGTCATCTAGCCCGGGCCTAGGAGGATCGGCCGGGGGCCGGAGCTCGATCAAGTCCGAGTACGTTACCCGGTGGACGTAGGATCTGACGTCGGGGGATGAGTCCAGGGAAAGCTTCTCGAGACATTCTATTAACCATGATGGACGCTGATCCCGTCTTGGCATGTGACGCTCTGCGATGGTACAATAAATGTAGGCTCGCCAGCGATACCGACGATACTCACCGCATACTGAAGTCAACAACCGTCCAACCCCAATTCGTACATCAATCACGCTATGTGCGGCCAGCGAAGCAACGCTACCGCTAAATCGCTGCTCGTCCAAGATCCAGGCGCCGCGCGCACTCTCAACTAACGCTCGACAACACGCAAGGAACCTGCATCCGTGTTAGCCGCACGAACATTCAAACGAGAATACGACCTACGTGGTTCGATGGCGATATGTCCCAGACGTAGCAAGCGCAAACAGATCGTCGCGCGCGATCCGTGTATGCACCAAGTCGCCCTCCAAAACCTCGTGCAGCACTGGGACCTACCAAATAGAGCGTCAAAACCTGTCTTAAAGCCGATACGAACCGCACACTCACGGCAGCGATAATGGCCTCTCGAACCGCCGCAACCCTATCTTCCA
This sequence comes from Ceratobasidium sp. 370, assembly GCA_019677355.1. Lineage (NCBI taxonomy): Eukaryota > Fungi > Basidiomycota > Agaricomycetes > Cantharellales > Ceratobasidiaceae > Ceratobasidium > Ceratobasidium sp. 370. The sequence goes on from WSLN01000034.1 coordinate 40,895, forward strand.
ACCCGCTCTTAAAAATCCGACAGAGAACAGCAGGTTGGTCTTTTAACGATCTCGCAGCACTCCCCAACTGCTTTGCAAACGCCTCACGCTCTTTCCACCCTGTCAGAATATCTCCTTCCCACGCCTCACCCATCTTCGCAGCAATTTCTGCCCGCCCGCCCGCATCCAACGAATCAAGTAGCAGAGGTAGCGCACCGAGTGCTTTGATCTTGGCCTCCCGTTCTCCGTTGCTTACACATGTCCACCACACAGGGGCCACATCCCGACGTGCCGCGGCTGGCCCAACAATCCGCGCGATCTCGCCCGTGCTCGCGCCGAGCGTTGAGCGCACCTTGGGCGTGTGCCAGCTCTCCTCTGCGAGGTAGGTATAGTAGCCTGCAAGACGCGACCAGCGCGCCGCGCCGAGCGTCAACGCCACGGCCGGCAGGTTGAACGCGCAGATGAGCGCACGATCCGGGTCCGGGAAGCTCGGTTCAACCGGGAAGTATGAGCTTGGTTCGGCCCAGATATTGTCCTGTGGCGGTGAGATGGGTGCAGATAGGACTGCGTGCACTTGGTTGTGCTCTCCTTTGAGGAAGAAATCCAACAACTCGTCGGGTGGACCACCCTCGTCTTCCCGAAACGTGTGGATCACTTCTGCCAGGACTTGCAGCGCTCCCGTTTTTACGGTCTCCGCGTCGTCTTCGCACAACTTTAGCATGTACTTTGTTGCAATCTCTCGCCGACGCTGGGGGGTAAGCCGTTTAAGCACCGACGGGATCGCAAACACCGAGGCTTGTCGTACGTGTGCTTCGGTGTCTGTCATCAGTGACTCGAGGATGGGTAGCTATCAGATAATGTTGGTTGGACAAACAAATGTGTGCACGGAAAAAGGGGACCAACTAGGTAAGGCTCCACAGGTCCATCACCCACTGCCTTGGCCAGAGTTCCAAGAGCATAAGACGTCTCGCTCCGAACCCAGTACACGGGATCCGCAGACACGCGTATAACCTCTTCAAGAAAGAGCGTGTAGATCTCTTCATCAACGACGCCTAGTAATCCAAAATGTCAACATTGCGCTAGGCAGCCACAAGTACGGACGTACCACTTGAGGTGACCGCAGCAATCAAACTCATACTAGCCACCCGGCCGATTGCGGCCTCTTCTGCAGCCGCACCATCGTCGATATATGCGTCGTCGGCAATAACTTCTTCACCTATTAGTGGGTCTCCAACTTCCGTCGCCGTCTCGTCCACCTCTACTGCGCCTACATCCTCAGCACTCGTCTCCACTCCATTCACCTCGACTCCATTGAGGTGAACCTCGTCCTCCCAATCCTCAGCATCTGCATAATCGTTGGGATCGATCCCAGATGTCGCATTGCTCACCAACGATAGACTCCTCGTAAGCCGAGGTCGCTCGGGTCGCCCAGACTCGTACCCCCTCGATGGCACCGCCAAGAACCCGCCATCAACGCTCTCCGATTCGCTATTATTGGCCATATGCCACGAAAGCTCAAGGTCGTCTGTACCAGGGGACGAAGGCGCCGAAGACTTGTACCCTTGTGCAGGCACCGAGAGCGCCGATGGACCAGTGTCGCCTTGCCCTCCCTCGACGTAATCCGCGCCAGCACGCTCGGGCGGCGAGACAGGCTCCGCAGGCGACGCGACACTCGACCGAGAATTGCTATCCGCGGGCGAAAGCTCCGGAAGATTAAGCGATGAGCTCGATTCCCCGCCGCTCATCACGCTCACTCCCGGAGACCTTCCATTTACGCTCGCGGGGGCAGATCCAGAGCGCGGAGTCGAGGCTGCCATCGGATCTGCGTAGGATTTAGAGTTGGTCGGCGTCGGCGTCAAGGCCGAGTCGGATAGCGAGATGGAACCCGGCTTGGGAAAGTCAGAAGCGGGAAACGTGAGTGGAGCGTTGTTGCCGTGCGACAGCGATGGTCCGTCGAGTGTCGTGACGTCTTCTTTGGATGCGTTTAGTTCAAGGTCGTATGGTGAGTCGTGATGCCCTCCCTCCTGCTTCACAGCTTCAAGCTGCTCTGCCCCCTCTGCCATCGCCATCTCCTCCGCATCCAGGTCCAATCGTCCGAGGTCAATAATCACGCTATATATGATCTCCAACTGGATCATCCGCGCCTCTGCTACGCCGAGCAGCCCCTTGTCCCATTCCCCAACCGGACGCATCGCCTCACAATACTGCGTATGTTGTACATCGGTCTGCCCCGGGTTGTTCACGATCCATCGTGTACGTCCTAGCAGCTCAACGACCGTACCACGTGCAGTCGCACTCACGGATGGGATGTTGGACAAAAGCAACGAGGCGAGAACCGCAGAGAACGATTGGACAGATATGAGCGGAGGCTCTGCGTCCGGTTCAGGCGGTGGGGCATCTGGTTCAGGCGGTGGAGCGGGTTCAACCTCTTGGTCTGTTACTCTGCACGTCTGTTCGAATCGTACGGGTTTTCAGACTTTGGAGATAGAAACCAAGGTGACCAGAGAACACACCGTGAAGAACCACCAAATAATACCCAACAGCTCCGCAGCAAATGTCTCCTTGACACGTTCCTCCTCGTCGATCGCAAGCCCCCCAAGCAGAGGCAAAACGTACTCGATAGCCTCGACCGGTGTGACCTCTTTCAGATAGGTTGGCAGAGCGCGAGACATGAATATGCTAGGATTCCGAAGCGATTCCGAAAATGTAATTATAGATTGAAATTGATTAGGATTAAATGTAATATAAAGTTGTGGGGAACGCACCGGTGAAATGTGGCTTTGCTCTGGGTATAGAGATAGATACGCTCGAGCGCATTGAGGTGGTCACCACTCTCGAGCTGGATCTCTTGACCCAAAGAGCCGACCTCGGTACAAATGCCCTCGTTTTCTGGGTCTGGAGCAAACGGCGCGCGAAGACCATCGCTAAAATAGACAAAATGTCAAGCAGGGTCGAGCAATAAAAGGAAAGCTGCCCACCGAGCGGGGATCTGCACACCGTCCTGGGGCGGAATCTCGAGGCGCAAATTAGGTGGAGTGCGGGGAGACGCACTCCCAGAGCTCGGTGCAGACAGCAACGAAGCAGAGGGAAAGCAGACAGGCTGGGGCTCAGAGGGAGGCGGAGGCGACGTGCGTACGATGTGGGGCGCCGGTGAAGGGATGTCGAGCAGTACAGGTGCCACCTCTGTGATCGAGAATAATAGCGACGGCTCGACAGCTAGGCCAGATGACGAGGATCAGCGCTACAAAAGAGTCGGGCGGCTAGAAACGTACACGCACGTTGGGCGGACGGGTCCTGCGCCCGAGAAGCACAGCCCGAAGCCAATGACGTCGTTAGCGGCTCTCTAGCGGCCGGCACGTTGTCTTGCGTGCCGTCCCCGCACGCTCCGTCGCCGTCCCTTTGCGCTGGCGCGCCCGTTTCCACCGTTGGTGGTGCCGCTCCAACCGGTGACAGCGTTACGTCAAGTGTCGGCGCTGGCATGGACTGCACCCTGGATGCAGAGCGGGGCTGAGCAAGCAGACCAATACCCCCACTGAGCGCACGAGAGAGCGTCGGACGGACGCCCACTGGCGCTGGGGATGCACCCATGGTCGAGCCCAGACCTAAATCTAGGCCTTCGATATCGACAGCCGACGTCAAAGCGAGAGTGGGGCCAGAGAGCGTGCTAGGGGACACACGAAATGCAGCATATCCACTAGCCTTGTGCGGCCATCCGGCGGCTTGATCGCTATCTGCCGCATTGGCCGCGTGCGTCGCCGCAGGTCCATCTGGCGGCGACAACGTGTGGCGGCCCATGCAGCGCGATAGTAGCAGAGTACAGATAAAAGTAACCGAGTGTCAGCGTCGGAGAGCAGGGTGTGGAGGGAGGGAGCAGGAGTGGGCAAGCGAGCTGAGCGGGATCTCAAACAACACGCACCCGAGTGGTGTCCCAGGACATGTTCCGCCGTGTGGACACTGCGCTCCGCCCGTCGCGAGTCCATATACACGCCGACGCCGTTCTGGTCGAGCCCACGACCAGCGCACGCTCATGACACCGCGCTTCCGCGCCTCTCAGGGCCCAGAGGGTCTTGCACTCTATCGATCTGAATTCACATAGACTGCACAAACGAATACGAAAAAAAGTAACATAGATCTTTCTACAGTTCCAGCGGCTCATGGCTGCGCGCCTCGAGCCTCTCCCCCGTCCCCGTCGCACGTCGTGCAAACCCGCCAGCACCGGGCCCGCGAGGCTGCCGCATCACCCCCGACGGCCCCGTCCCGCCCAGCCCGTTGTCCGCACCCGACGGCAGCGACGGCACGGGCGGCACTCCCATCCCCACCCCGCCGTACCCCCGCGTCTCGCCTCCCGCCGAACCCATCCCCCCGCTCCCAAACATGCTCCCAAACGTCGTCGCGACCGATGGCCGGCGGGGCGACGCCGCGCTGATCGTTGCAAACCCTTCGCGGATGTTGCCATTGGACGCACGCGGCTGTAGCCGGCTCGCCGTCGGGGTGTGCAACGACTTCATGTCTGGCATCGACTTTTTCACGCGCAGCGACGGTGCTGTCGGCGAGGGCGCCAAGTACGACGAAGCCGCGCGCGACAGCGTCTGCGAAGCATGTCGTGTGATCGGGGTCTGTCAAATTCGTGTCAGTCTACCGACCTAGGCCCGGACGCCACTGCCACGCACCCGATTCTCGCGCTCGATTCGCGTCACGACTGCATACCTATTCTCGCCTTCGCCGACGCTATAGTGGTACACCCCGAGCTTTTGCGCGACCAAGTGCACGACCCGGCGCTGCTTTGGGCTCAGACTGCGCGAAAACGCGAGCTCATCACGCATGTGATCCTCCTTGAACACTAAGATGCGCGAGTAGATCTCGAGCGTCGACGGATCATTCATGTCCAGCTCGGTCGACGCAGACTTGGCCGACTGCTGCGACGGCGTGGGCGTTGGCATTTGCGCGACCGGCGGAGGCGGGGGTGAGTGCATCACTGGGAGCTGCTGCAGCTGCTGGCTAAGCCCCACCTGCCCGGTGGAGTAGGTCCTGCTGGGAGACAAGTATGCTCCACCGCCGCCGGTTTGTGTGCCAAAATCGTCCCAGTCGTTGTTGCTGGCTGGCGCAGCGGGAAGCAGCTGGGAGCGCTCCTTTTCCATTTGCATGGACCGCATTCGCCGGATCGCTTTTTCGCGCTCGATGCGCTCCTTCTCGCCCGCCTGGAGTACCTTTTTGTACTCTACGCGCAGCTTACGGCCTTGCACGTCGAATCCATTCAGCGCGGCTACAACCGCGTCCGCGTCGGCAGGCAGACGAAAGTTGGCAAATGCAAGTCCACGGAACTGGCCCTGCGTATCGAGATGGTAGTTGAACGCGTAGGGCGTTGGGATCGACAACGAGCTCTGTGACCCGAACCTCAGTCTCCGCCACACAAAAAAAAAACGGAAAAACACGCACAATGATATCGAGCAGCGTCTCGCGCTTGACCGTGAACGGAATATTCTTGATTACAATGGCAGTGGGGATGATCTCGTCCTCGATCGGGCTCGCCATGCTGCTCATCGAAGCCGACATACCCATAGCCTGTGGAGCTTGCAGATGGTGATGTGGCGGCGACGTCCCGCCCGACGAAATATCGCTCGTCTGGGGGGGTGAAAATGAGCGCTCGTCGGGCGCTATCCCGCCCTGTTCGAGCCACGCCTGGATAAAACAGGCCAGTTGTCAACTCTCTCGAAAAACGCATTTTGGAAAAAGGAAAAATCGACTTGCCGACGGAAGACCAGCCCGACTGGGTTTGCCCTTGAGAGGCGACGTCGCGATCGTCGCGTTCTGCATGCCGGGCGCGCCGACGCCGAGGTTCTGCGTCGGGGACGAGGTCGAGTAGTGGTACCCAGTCGCAGCGCGCACTCCATCAAACGTGTTCGCGTGCTGCTCAAAGCGGCCAATGGAGCGCGGCGGAGACGAGTTTTGCAGGGTCAGCTGGGACATGTCGGGGAGCTGTTGGTTGTTGGACATAGTAACTACTAGCAGTGGTGTAGAGTAGAGGCAGATGTTCGTAAGAAGATCGTCAGCGTCAAACGAGAAAAAACCGTGGTCGTGAGTCGTGAAGCGGATGGATGTGGGATAGATACGAGTCCCGCCTTGCTTTGTTGAGGGCAGGGTCCATCCCCTTACCCCGTGTTACATGTAACGCTTAATTGCACCTAAATTACATGCACGCATACATCGAATCACCCGCGGTTCGGCCGGTGCGTGTTGGGATTGGGCAGAGTCCCTGGTTGGATGCGCGGTGGGCGCGGTCGTTCGGGCAGAGTCTGCGCGCCGCTCGGGCCTCGTGCTGGGGTCGCGTCGCGTTCACGCTGCGTTCTGGCCCGACGAATACCATGCTCGTCCATCGCGTGCCATGGCACAAAATCTCCCTCTTGTCTGCGCGGTCGATTCGGTGTAATCGGCGGAGAAGGGGTAGACCTTAGTGGAGATGGCGCGTCCCTCCCACTCCGCGCAAACCGCTCATACACCGGCGTTGGCGTGAAATACCGAGACACAGATATACTCCCCCCTCCTACCCCAAACCCACCCGACCCTGCACTAGGTACTCTCTCAAACGCCCTCTGCACGGGTGGTCGCGCAACAGGGACCGGCGTATCGTACAATTGATACGTCCTGGAGGTCTCTGCATCCTGTCGTGGCACAGGGTTGAGCACCGAGCCGAACGTAAACGGGTCCCGGTACCCGCCATATGCAACCGGGGGAGGCGCAATTTCACCAGGTTGTGGGATGGGTGGAAGCGATTTGGGGCGGCCGAGGCCGACTTCGACCATGCCTTCGGAAGAGGACCTGGTGATGCCTGGCGCAAAGTCGGCTGGAGGTGGTGTAGGTTCCAGAGCGTATGGCAGTTCTCGGGCCATGAATGACCATACGTCGAGTGCAGTTTTGCCGCTCTGGCGGACAGTCATCACGATGAGCGTGAAAGAGTGTATGACAACTGTTGGGTTGGTAACTCAGTAAAGCCGACGTATATAAGAGAACACTTACGGGCGAGGGTAGCAAGTATGAGTAGAGCAATTATTGCTCCGCTGCCCGAGCAAATATTCCAATCTGAATCTTTTGGCGCGTTAGCGAGTAGCATCGACCACAATTGGATTGTTTACCTGCACGGGTGCAAGTATTGGATGCTGGTCGGTTCGAAGCAATAGATGCAATTCCAACTACCTCCAAGTCAGCACCCAAACCCGGGCGGAACACCAACAAACTCACTTATATCAAACAAGATAGCAGTAGCGACCCAGATCAGTTCCCAGCGAACTTCGGAAATTATAGAATTCTTCTTTGTAAGATCAAACCATAACCTGGTGTCTCCACATTTAGAAGCAGATATAAGGGACGAATATCCGACTTACACAAGTCCAATGAAGAAAGTGTTGAATATCGATACAATGAGTGTGTATATGTGAGATTTCTCTGCCAATTCGAATCAGCCCAATATCCTCAGAGGCTATCCGGCACACTTACTGCCCCCATCAACCAGTCCCCCAGTTTCAAGATTTTGCGCCGACACGATAAGGACAAAGGCAGGATTGAGCAGCAAGAACGCTGGATCCTTGTCAGCCCCAGACTCGACCAACATCCAAATCGCCAGACTCACTGAACAGACTGTACCGGTACCCAGCCCAGATACTCGTCATCTTAGAACCAGTTAAAGATCGTAAAGCAGGCTCGTAAGTTTGAAAAGCAATAGCACCCGCAAGCCAAAGAACAGATAATCAAATAAAAAGCAATCTACCGAGTCCAAACGTCCGCAGTCGATTTATATCATCTCCGGATAGTAGGTCATAGAGCCATCGAGGCCCAAGTGAGATCTTCGTGGTCTCACACGGCCGATTTATACCAGCCCAGGTTCGAACCTCGGGGCATCATAAAGAATCCGTTCCCTTGTTCGTTGCCACAATGGAACAGGGTCCGTCACAAATAAAGCACATAGGACGGCTGTGCCTTTTCAAGACCCAGCACAGATCCTTGGCACACAACGTGAGGGCTACGATTGCTGATCTGGTGTGTTGAGGCGAGTGCGGGAGGTGGCGGTGTTTGTTTGGTGCAAGGGACCTGCTTATGTGTCAACTGTGCAGGACCAGCTTTGTCCAGACCTGTCGACAAAGGGCAGGCCTGGGTCTGGAGTTGTCAGACGTCGGTGCTTTCCGTGATTCAATGCGGCAGACACGAGTTATCATCGTTGGAATTGAGTATTAATAAAGCGAAAAACTATCGAATATTGCTACAGTATTCAAGTCATGACGTCCTAAAATTTTCAAGAATCAACCCAAAGATTTAGTGACCACGAAGGGCCTGGCCTTCAGCGATCATAGCCTCGTCTTTCTTGACCTTTCCGGTCGCAAGCTTGACGGCCCCCGTGATCTTGTCCTTGATGGACGTCCTCCTGCGAGGCTCACCTGTCTCGTCTCCACCCTCGTCCGAAGATGATGACGATGACGAGCCCCGACGAGCCTGCTTGGCGGCCTCGACCGGGTGCGCAGCGGCAGTTTTCAAGTCTGACCTATTCGGATCCTCGGATTTGGGGTGGGTCGCGGCGTGAGCGGACGATTCGACACTACACGTGCGCGTGTGATTTGGCTGGAATCTAGCCTGGGGGCGCCCAGGGCAAATTACGGCTTGTTTCCATGCTAAACGGCGGAACGGAGCGCCTAGCATGATTTCGGGTCGAAGAATCGCAAATGTATTCTATGTGCATAATACATTGTGATTACAGCTTGTCACG
>WSLN01000035.1:4364-29945 GCA_019677355.1 Ceratobasidium sp. 370
CGGAACAAAACCTTTCCGCATTTTCCTTCGTTGAACAACTTGTAAGCCTCTAGAGCGGTCGACTCCTCAAACGAGACGACTTTGCTTATTATACCAGATTCGCCCCCCACAGAAAAGATATCCTGGCGGCTCCTCAGGAGCTCGACACAGTAGGGGAAGATCGACCTTACTGGACATCTCCCAAACGCAAGGCTGACGTTTTTCGAGTAAAGTGCATCGCCATTGATGGGAAATTGTGGGTGAGTGTGAACACCTGTTAAACGTGTTCGATTGGTATCAAATATATTCTAAGTTCGATTTAATCTACTTACCAACAGATGATATGACGCCGAACGGGCGGATTAGGTCATAAGCTAGCTCAAGAGCTGAATTGTTTCCAACGATCTACCATTAGAATAACGTGTCAGCACGGACATGTTGACGCATGGACATGGACATTGACCCACTTCAAGTACACCATCACAGCCAATGCCACTTGAAAGTTCGTTGGCGATTTTTGTTGCATCCTCCAATGGTACAATTCTGATAGTGCCACCGGGCGTTGAACCGATAGCCCGAAGCACCACCTCCGCTGTCTGCCGGCGACTCTGGTTGGGATCAACTGCAACGATCCGAAAGTTGGACACCCCGCTCAATCCTAAGAGCTCAACGAGGCTAACGAGCGCACACTGGAAGCATCTCAGTAGCCAGCTGTGATGCGCAGAAACCAGGCCTACCAAACCGACCGGACCTAGCCCCACTACTGCAAATGTCAAGATACAGTCGTTTTCTTGTAATTTCACCACAGGTGCGTCTACTGTACTAGCCTTCAAGCTATTGGAAGGGACGGGGAACGGCCTTGCTGCAAACGCATGCGCCAGGTTCGGGTGTTGTATGGCTTGCAAAGCGGCAAAATAGCCGGTCGGCAGTATGTCGCCCAATAGGATGAGCGAGGCATCACTAACACGGTCCCATGTTGCAGCCTCGGAGGACGATGCGTCATCCGGAGGGAATTTGAATAGAGTTCCACCAGCATGCGGCACACGAACATATTGAGCTTGGGCGCCAGGCAAGCGGGGGGACCCAAACAGCAAGGAATGTTTGCACCTCGATGTAAAACCTGTTCGACATGCCCTAGAAGGCCGAGGATTGGACTCGGGCCTAAGCTACCGTGCCCACTGACAAGATTGCTTACTCACTGACATTCCCCGCAAGAAGAGGTAAAGGGCGAGACAACCTGATGACCGTAGGTCATAAATCGATTGTTCAGTACGATTAGTCTCACATACCTTGTCGCCAACTTTCAAGGTAGAGTAGAGTGACGGACGATCGTTCGCATCGCTCGCAGTAAAGCTTTCACCAAGGGCAATCACCTTGCCCACAAATTCATGCCCGGTGATGTATCTGCCCAGAGTTGATTGACTCGCAAAGCCAGGGTGTTGAAAATCTTCCCGACTTACGGTCCGTCAAACGGTTCTAACCCTCGGTACGCATGCAAATCGCTTCCACACAAACCTGCAAGCTGCATATACACGCAAAACGTCTGGTATTTAACAAGATGTTTGACCCAAATATCACGAGTAGGTACCCACTGTTATTTTGACGATTGCATCGTCGGGATGGACTATCCTTTGCGAGAGTAAGTCGCGATGGTAAAGGTGCCGGCTCTGAGCTCACTGGGGGATTGCGTGTTTCTCAAAACGGAGCTCGGGCGGATTGCCAGGGTGGAGTCGCAGCACATCCATGATGCCATTTCGTTGTGAATTCATGTCGTGGTTTCCGATTCAGCGTTGTTCCAGTCTGGAGGCTGTGATCGTTTGGTTGAGGTGAAGTTGATGATTAATTGGCTGCACGTGGCTCGGCTATTCTCAGTCCCGGTCGCTCTCGTAGCTAGCCCCTATTCTTTGCTGGCGCCACGCCAAAAGAGTGCACAGAAAACATATGGGTGTACAGACTTGTTACACAGAATTACAGCGGGAGAGTACATTTTAAGAACATGTGGAGGTCAAGCGGTTTTTGGGTATGACTTGCTTATAGTCGTCCACCCAGGTTGTCAAGTCTGCGGGTTCAATTGGATGTTATTTAATATATCTTTGGGCTGGACAATACGAATACACTTACTTGCGTTGGTATATGCTTCGATATAGCTATTGTAGTGGGCTATCAACATCGAGTGGCTTTTCAGCAAAGCAAACGGTACGTACGTGTTAATATAGTCGGCAGTAGGGAAGTCTGGAGGATCACATCCAATGTTATGCTGATCTTTGGGCTGGTATACACGGATCCAATCGACTAGCATCCAAGTCGGGAACACTAGGTGATCCCAGTCAATGTTCCCGAAATTAGGGGATATGCCCAAATTCACAATCATATACTGCGCCAAGCTAGAGTTAAACAAAGCTGCCGTCTGAGGGCCACCACGCTTACCATTGGTTCCATAGGGATCGGGCGAGGACCAATCTCAACGCGGGGGTCCGCTTTCATGGCCGAGCCGTAGATTTTCCACGCAGGTTGGTCATCGTTCGTCCAAGCAATGTAGCCGTCGTTACCAGGCTTGTACTCGAAGCCATAAACCGCAAAACACCCTGGCCCTTGCGTGTAACAGTCCTGTGCGATGACCAAATTTCAGACGCCGTCTAATCGCTGGGGCCTGGTCTTCATACCTGGTTTGTAATCGTTAAGCCACTGGTGGTTTGCTGGTACGCGCCTCCAATATACGAGTTGATTTTGGTACCATTTCCTAGGAGTTTGTGATTGTCGCTGAACAAAAGAAAGGGCTCTAAGCAAGTTCGAGTTTAAAGGATGGCGGCAACTTACGAGGTCCGGGGCCACTTGTACGCATAATTGAATGGCGCCCACTGCCCACTTTGACTGACATACCCAATCAAGGTACCCTCGTCGACCTGCGCCTCCAAAATGTCGATCTCGGGGGCGGCGCGTCCTACGAATGAACCGTCGGGGCGAACCGGTCCTGGGTGCGATTCTCCAGGGCAAGTACATGCGCTAAGACGTTGACCGGGGAGATACGAGAGTTTATCGTCGTGCTGCTTGTCTCCGTGGATCGTCGCGTTGATAGGAGTGCCATCGGGGAAGGTTTGGTTTGGCAGTGTGCCGACATCGCAAGTGTCCTGACGCACAGTAAGCCTCCTGTACGAGCTGGAACGTACCATGGGCTTACATAGGTATACGGCCATGTTCCGTCCAATGAAGCACCGTAACCAGCTCGACCTAGATTTCCCATTGCCCAAACGGCTGGCCAAAGTCCAAATACTTTGCTACTTCCCGGTAAAGACAGGTTGGCTGAAACGAATTGGTTAGCCAGAATCTGAGCTTTCAGGGCCAACAGACACCTGCCTACGAAATAACCCCCGGTAAAACAAAACTTGTTCCATGACGCTACCATCCCGCCTTTGTAGTCCTTTTGCTTCCATTCGTGCTTGTCCAATGTAATATTGAGGTAGCCGTTACTGGTGGTGACCATGTCTGGCGAGTACCACTCCAAGTTGTTCGTACCCCTGTAATGATGTATTAGACTCAATTCTGCCCAACAGGGTTCATCTGGGCTCACCAATAGTGCATGTCTGCGGCTTCCCAGTAAGGATCATCTCCCGGGTAGAAGCTTCGTCCGTCGAGGTTAAACTCGTCGCTGAATACAAGGTCCCATTCGCTCCCGTCCTCCAATGATGTGTAGGTGTATGCAGACTCCGGTGTGTCCCGATCAATAAGTCCAAAGTTGCCAGGCATCTCAGGCACCTGGCCAGACGCGTTGATCCCTCCGAGATTGTATCCACCGAATGTATTATACTTGGGTCCAGTAAACCAATCCACGACCGGATAGACAGCGCTATATACACGTTAGCCAACATTTCAGGTTCTCAGCATGGTACTGGGACTCACAACAACCCGATAAATGCCAACGCTAAAATGGCCAGGCAGCCCAAGTTGGCAAATCCACGTCTCGTCAGCATCGAGGCGCCGAGATCACTCTTGCGATCGCGTCGCGGGTCAGGGTTGTGCAAATAGTCATCAGGCTCGGGGATGCTGGCCAGCAAGTTGAGACCCCATGTTGATGGGTCGGGCGTCAACGCGTATTTGGACGAAATCGACATTTCAGACGCCTTGGCAGACGGTGACAGCTTGTCCTATTTTCAGACATTGTTAGAGTTGAAATTGTCATTCATAATAACGTGTTTTTTCTTACCAAAGTCCCATATCCGGGTGGGCTCTCATTGTTTGGTGATGGAGGCTGCATCATTACAGCCTGCACATTTCGATGTTGCCCAGGGTGAGGTACAGTGAGTGGGACGGTCAGCGAGGTTTGGGACATTTGCAACGTGTCCTGGGACTGGGGCGATACAGCACCGCATACTCTTCGAGCGGGGGTCGGGCCCGCCCCAGGCGGTGCCGGAAGAACTTTGGACGACGTGCGTCGATGCATAGGAGCGTGGGGCCAGGCAAGGCGGGTCGAAGAAAAGAGCGAACAAGGCGACAACGAGCGTAGAAAATGAGAATGAGAGACTTTAGCAACAAACTGTATTCGCCCGACAGACTAGCGAAAAAAGGAACGGATGCCAAGCTTGATATCCCAGAGCGGATGAACAAGACGAGTTTAAACTTGGGAGGGTCGGCTCAATCAGGGAGACCCACGCACACACCTCGGTCGACATTAAGTCGACCACAGCCTCGAGAAGTAAGAGCCTGGATACCATCACCCACCAAAGCCATTTAAGTGAGCCAGCGCCAAGAGACCATTACACATAAGACACAAAAGGTAAACGTTTTGCATAACTGTAGGGAAAGAATACACCGGGTTAGCCGGAACGTCCAAGCCTATCTAGGGCTGAAAATCTTCCAGGAACGCACCATTAGCGATGGCGATACATCTCGCTGTTCGCATACTTAATCCCATCTCCCGAAAGAAAATAGGGTATATATTCCAGAGTCCCTCAACATGAGCGGTCAAAAAAAAAAACGGTAGCCGAAATACAAACGAAAGGTATGCAAGCGCACCAGTCCCAACCATAATTTCTATGGATACTGTCCAAACAGAAATTATGTACACCCATCGACCAACTTGTTCTTCGGGATGACTTGCTTGTAGTCATCCACCCAGGTAGTCAAGTTCGGGTTAGTATATGCTTCAATATATCTACCATATCATGAGGTTAACAAGATATTTTCCGGTGCCCAAAGGTACTCACGTGTTGATATAATCGGCAGTCGGGAAATCCGGCGGATCGCAACCAATGTTGTGCGCGTCTTTAGGTTGATACACCCGAATCCAGTCGACCAGCATCCATGTCGGGAAGATAAGGTGCTCCCAGTCGATGGCCCCAAAATTCGGCGAGATACCCAAGTTTACAATCATATACTAAAATTGCCTCGTATGTCAGTACCCAATTGGAACGCAAGAAAAACCACAAACCATTGGCTCTTGTGGAATCGGCCGTGCTCCAATTTCCACGCGGGGATCAGGGCCCATGCCTGCACCACGTATAGTCCAAGCCGGTTCATTGTCGTTTGTCCACGTAATATAACCGTCGGTTCCAGGCTTATACTCGAACCCGTAGACCGCGAAGCACCCGTCGCCTTGGGTGTAACACCTCTGAAGGCAAACAATAAATACCAAGGCCGCACCATCGATCCAAATTGGGCATACCTGATTGGTGGGAGAGAGACCGCTAGTCGTTTGCTGATAGACACCACCATGGTATGAATTCAGAACGGCATCCTCAGAATAAAATTTCACATTCTCACTGGAAGCAACCATGAGCTGTTGAGGCCAGAGCCGGGGTTTCTGAACGACTCACGATGTATTAAACCATTGGTACCCATAGTTATATGGCGCCCATTGACCAGACTGGCTAACATGCCCAATCAGGGTCCCGGCATCGACCTGGGCTTCGAGGATATCGATTTCGGGAGCGGCGCGGCCGACAAACGAGCCGTCGGGCCGCTTGGGTCCCGGGTGGGATTCTCCTTGACACGTGCAAGCGCTGAGGCGCTGGCCAGGCAGGTAGGAAAGTACACCGTCGTAGGAAGGGTCCCCGTTGATTGTGGCATTGATAGGTGTGCCATTAGGGAAGGTCTGGTTGGCAAGTGTGCCAACATCGCACGTGTCCTATGATACTGGGGTGAGCGGTATTGCCTGAACGAAGAGTTATAAAAACTTACGTATGTGTAGGGCCACATCCCATCAAGCGAAGCACCGTAGGCAGCACGGCCCAGATTGCCCATGGCCCACACCGCGGGCCACAGGCCGTAGACAGTGCTTTTCCCGGGCAAGGAAACATTGGCTAAACTAGCGTAAGTAAACCCCGGTCCTTGTGTAGCGATGACTCATCACCGACCAACGAAATAGCCCCCGGTGAAACAGAACTTGTTCCAAGACATGATCAGACCGCCTTTATAGTCGAGGCCGCGCCACTTCTGTCTTGTAAGGGTGATATTAAGGTACGCATTCGAGGTCGTGACCATGTCCGGCGAGTACCACTCCAGATTGTTCGTGCCCCTGAAAATTCTAATTAGACATGACAGCAGTAAGAATAGACCGACGCACCAGTAATGGAGATCTACAGCCTCCCAATATGGATCGTCCCCTGGATAAAACGACCGCCCATCGGTGTTAAACTCGTCGCTAAAAACCAGGTCCCATTCGCTCCCATCATCAAGCGACGTGTGCGTGTATGCCTCCTTGGGCGTGTCGTGGTCGATCAAACCATAGTTGCCGGGAATTTCAGGAACCTGCCCAGTGGCATTGATCCCGCCCAAATTGTACCCGCCCAGAGTGGGCATCTCTTTCTGGGTAAAATGTACAATCAACGGGTACCCGGCACTGCAGACGCCATGGCGAGTCAGCTCTCGTGAGTTAAACACACGAGGGGAGGGAGGCGATAGTACTCACAACAAAGTGACCAAGCCCACTATGAGGATGAGCAAGCAACCAAGGTTCACAATACCGCGCGCAGTGAAAAACGTTCCTCCGGAGTCATAATAGCGATCGCGCTGCGGGTCAGGATTGTGCAAGTCGTCGTCCGGTTCGGGATAGCCGGCCGCAACTTGGGGACCCCACTGGGCCGGATCGGGAGCGAGCGAGTACTTGGAAGAAAACGAGCGTGAATCGCCGTACGTGCCTCCCTACGTTTTACCAAAGGAGCTATTTGAGCACGACATGCCTACCCCTATAGGCTGAGACAACCCACCAGAGGCATAGAACCGTTTTCACCGTGCGAGCCGGGGGAAGGGGGCTGCATATGTGCAGCCAACACGTCTGTCCCACTCGCACGTTGTACCATCGGAGGACCGAGAAGAGAAACACTGGAGCTCTTGGGTGAGTCCGAGCTAGAGTACGGGGAGCGCATGCCGGGCGAGTTGTTCGTGCTGGGCGAACTAGCCTGCGCTTTCGACGTGGTACGCCTATGCATCATGAGAGCGACGGGGCCACCTGGGCTACTGAGGACAAGGAAATGCGAAGCGGAAACGAGTAGAGACTGTCGTTGTAAAGTACAAAACACGGATACAAACCAGGGAATCAAGCCAAGCGAGGAATCTTGGTCGGCGCGGCACACGTGATCTGGTCTTCCTTGGCCTTTCGTCATGCAAGCGCTTATCTCACTCATTTAAGTTTGATACAATTCACTTGATATTCCATCACACAGCGAAAATACACAACGAATATCTTACAAGGTGTCTGCACACAACTCAGTTTTGTCTCCGAATCACCAACGAACATGTACTCACTGACGTTGCCCAAGTCTCTGCAAGCCTCCTTGACGCGAGCCGAAAGCGTCTTTTCACCCTCACGCACCCACACACGGGGATCATAAACCTGCAAAATGAGGTTGTTAGTCTCGGCACTCGGCGCCCAGCTGAAACAGTTTGTCGTACCTTCTTGTTAGGCTTATCAGCCCCCTCGGGGTTGCCAACCTGGGTCTGGATGTAGCCTTCCTTGGCTTTGAAGAAATCCTACAAGGCACGCAATTAGGCGAATCACGAATCGTGACGACCACAAGACTTACACGAATACCAGCGAGGTAAGCGAATTGGGTGTCTACGCAGCAAAAGTCAGTCAATGAATATGGTGCCGGGTTGTGCAATTTACCAGTGTCGACATTCATCTTCACGACACCGCTCGTCACAGCAGTTTTGATCTCCTCCTTGCTCGACCCAGATCCACCGTGGAAAACGAGGAACCTGGTACAAAATTAGCAAAAAGCAAATCGCTTGCCGGCCGTAACCACCTACAATGGCTTCTTGTTTGACCCGCCAATCTTCTCCGCAGTGTACGCCTGGTGCTTCGCAAGAATCTCCGGACGCAACACGACGTTTCCTGGCTTGTATACACCGTGCACGTTTCCAAACGCGGCCGCAATGCTAAAGTTCGGGCTGATCTTCGACAGTGCCGCATAGACGTCGTAGATATCCTCGGGCTGGGTGTACAGTGCCGCATTGTCGACACCAGTGTTGTCAACACCATCCTCCTCGCCACCAGTGATACCAATCTCCATCTCGAGCCACTGGTTCATCTTGGCCATGCGGGTAAAGTACTTGACGCAAGTAGCAATGTTCTCCTCCTTGCTCTCCTCGGACAAGTCCAACATGTGCGACGAGAAGAGGGGCTCGCCGTGCTCCTTGAAGTAGGCCTCATCGGCCTCGAGCATGCCATCGAACCAAGGAAGGAGCTTGTGGGCGCAGTGGTCGGTGTGCAGGACGACGGGGCTTGGGTTTAGAATGCCATGTAAGTAGAGCTCGCATGATTCCATAACACGACTTACACGCCGTAGGCCTTTGCAACAGTGCGGATGTGGTGGGCGGCAGCGATCGAACCGAGGATCGATGCCTCTTGGTTGCCGTTGGCAAGGCCCTTGCCGGCAAAGTATGCAGATCCGCCTTGGGAGGCCTGGAGGATGATAGGAGCCTTGATGTCACTACATCCGGAAAGAGTTTCAGTCCAAGTTCCGTCCTATTTGGTTCACGTGCTCACCGGGCGGCCTCGAGAACGGCATTAGCGGTCGAAGAGGAGGTGACGTTCTAGAGGGTTCCAAGGTTACTGCGTTTTCCCACACACCATAAACAACGATACTTACCACGGCCTATCATACGCGCACGTTCGTACTTTAGTTATGCGTGTCGCGACCACCTATCAGGATACTTACCGGGATAGCAAACTGTAATGGCGATCAGCATACAAAGCGTTCCCGATGGCGCAGTAAACTCACGTTATGCTCCTTTGCATACTCGAACAACTTGCGGACATTGTCGCCAGTCAAGACGCCCGCCTATGGCCGATCCGACGGTCAGCATTTCAGCATCTCACGAATAAAATCATCAACACACGGGAACAACGTCAAGGACACCCATGTTAATTCAGGAATAGGAATAATAGTAATGAAGAGAAGCAGAGGAAAGTAAGGCTCAAGTGTGCGAGTGGCGGGCTTTTGAGGCTGGAGTGGTATTCACACCCAATCTTATACCCCGTGGGAACCCAACGGAAACCATCCGATGATCAGATCGCCCGACGTTTCCGGTTTTCAGCTCCGCCTCAACGGGCGGTGTCGGACTCGACAAGGCGTGAATCGGAGGTGGTGAAGGAGGATTTATTGACGGCTAGGCGGCCCGGATACGCACTAAAGAATGGTTGAATGACATGTACAAGACGTTAATTCACGGTCCGGACGGGACGAGCCCGTGGCGCATATATATACAGACGGATACATTCGGAAAATCAGCCAAGTCACTGCAGGACGTCTGAAACCCAAGCCTATCCCTCAGTACACGACGGGCCAGCCGCTCGAGAAGTCGAGCAGGTTGACTCCGAGCTTCGAGGCCGTGCTCGTGTAATAATCTGTGAAAACGGGTCTCAGCACCCGTACGATCTGCCAGAGGCGCTCAAAATACGCACGGTAATCGATCACCCAAGCATCAGTGTCTTTGAAGATGGACTGTCCACCTGGACCAATGATAGAATCGTGCGAGCCCAAAATCAGAGTACCTGCAAAAGTAAATTGGCTCAGTCTACGTTTCTTGGGAATTGAGACGAGGTCAGCACTTACCCCCACCCGACGTCAGGGCAACACCAGCCTGGTCGACATAGGGGCCGGTGATGCTGTTGATAAAGGATGAGTATAACTGAGACGAGGGGTGGGGCAGTACACGAACCTAGTCGAGCGTCCAACTCGGATGTTGTACGTCGATGAAGTACCAGAGCAGCACTTGTCCCAGCTAGTGAACAGGTAGTAGTAGCTTCCGTTCTTGACGATTACAGGCGCCTCAATGGCTCCTCCGCCAGCTATAATTCGGGGTGAGTCATCATGTCATCACGTTTCGCGTGCAACTCACCAGTGCGCTTAGCGAGCGAGTAGACAGTAGAGCTAGATGGCTTTCCGGTCGAAGAGCTCAACGGGATGCTAATAGCAGGCGTCAGGGACTTGAGCGGATCAAAAACCAATAATTTACTCACAGCTTGATTCCAGTCCAGTACGAGCCAAGAGCCAACCACCAGTTGCTGCCGTCTATAGAATGCTGTAAGCCTCACTATCCTTGAGACAGATGGCTGGAATCTCACCAATGATAAGGTTGGGGTCGATCGCCTATTAACAAGGTGTCAGCACTATGTCAGAGTATTATAGTTCTCGCCCACATTGTAGTCGTTGGCAGACGTGGTGGACGTGACCAAGCCTTGGTTAGTCCACGAACCAGGTAGACCGGTCGTCGATTTGGCGAAGAAGATTGCAGACTTTTGGCTGCCGAACGAAGACGCTGCATAGTACAACTGATTTCAATTGTTAGAGATGCTGTAGAATCTTATCGTTAAACCCACTTACGTAGAAGGTTCCGCTCCTGTAAGTGCAGTCGGGGGCCCTGAACACGCGTACGTTATTAAGAAGTTGTATAAATATAGCGGGGGGTCGTACCAGAGAT
Source organism: Ceratobasidium sp. 370 (assembly GCA_019677355.1). Classification (NCBI taxonomy): domain Eukaryota; kingdom Fungi; phylum Basidiomycota; class Agaricomycetes; order Cantharellales; family Ceratobasidiaceae; genus Ceratobasidium; species Ceratobasidium sp. 370. Next base: position 15,264 of record WSLN01000035.1, read on the forward strand.
TTCCGTTGCTCGTTCCGGTGTACGCATCGGTCCAGGTGGCCTGGTTGGTAGCCCAGACGGTGCCAACCAGTGTCCAGTTGATCCTGGTGTTGAAATAAGCTTCATTGCTGCTAGATCTCAACTTATTTTTACTCACCTGTCGGTCGAGGTACGGATGGAGATACCAACGCTAAAAACATCCAATTAGCCTCAGACATTCCGAGCGCAGAATTGAGGGTCTCACTCAGTAGCTGTGGATATCCTAGTTAGCAGAATCTAGGCTACGATTCAAACCAATGCTTACAGAACAAGAAGTATTTTCCGGACGAGTCACGGCACATGCTGGGGTCGTGCACGTTGATATTGCCCGTCAGCGTTCCTGGGTTGGGCAGTCAGATCAAGGCGCATAGATTGTCAACGCAAAGCTTTGACATACCTGGGTTCGGGTACGCGCTCACAAGACCCCCAAGGACCGAGGCCAAGGATATAATAACAGTAGAAAAACGCATGGCAGGCGAGTGGGGTCAAACTAGTTAATGTCCTCACCACGTTCAACCAGCTCTTTTAAGCACGCTGGCTTGGTCGCCGCGCCAAAGGGCGGGCCGCTAGAGGTGGGAGGTTGTTAAACGTCTGACGTGACCTCGGAAATTCTACCTAATGGTCGTTTAGCATCTTAACTTGGGCATCGTAACAGCGGTGGCCGCAGAAGACTGGTCGCGTAGTGCATATCTCAACAGACAACAGCCCCATGGGGTCTAGCCCGGTCAGATGATTGCACCGAAGTTATGATCACCTAAGGAAACAAACGTGCAGCCCCGATTATTGCGGGGTTGAGACACCTGACGCTTACCAAACACAGCGTCTACTCATGGTAGTTTGATCAAGTGAGCGGTTGACCTCGAGTTCTGCCGAATTTTACCAGCGCGAAGAGCCGCGCGCACGCGGGCCGCCGGAGGAAAAGCGAAAGATGGTATCATGTATTTTGTTGGCTGGCCGTGCGGCATCGCTTGCCATACAGAACCTGATTTACGAACCCAATGGGCAGGTCATACGCCTTGGGTATAGGTTCCTCAAAAGAGTGCGGCACTCCGGACATATCGGTCTGAAACACGTGAACGTGTGGGTGAGAATGTTGGTCTGGGCAGGAGGTTAATAGCGTTCACTTACCCGGGAGATCACCCGAGGGAAGACTTACCCGTTATCGTTTTGAGCTCAGAGTAAGAGGGTGTTGCATAAATTGCCAAAGCAAAATACGTGAAATAGGTGAGCAATACTAAGAAAACTGCGTAAGAGGGCATCAAAAGCCCCCATTCTCTGTAGATGTATTAGTATCCACAGTCAAACAACCGATGTTGCGACTTGCCGGTTTGGATACCACGTAATGCCAATACCACGTATGACCTTGTCGGGTAACAACACCCACAACAGGTACACAAACCACAAAACAGCTGTAGTTAACCACGCGACAAATCCGTAGAATTCGGGAGCTGATCCAGTGGGGACTTCGTCTTCTGGGATCAACAAAGGCGGATACGCAGCCACGGGAGAGGAGGGTGATGTTGGTTCTTTGGGGTCGTCGACTGGGCGAAAGCCAGATGTCGACCGAGAAGTACGCCGAATGAGGGTGTCGGGCCCATAGAGGTTGGAGCGGGCATTATTGGGGGGCATTGAAAATAAAAGTGCGGTTACGCAACATCATGGATGGCTCTTAGTACTAGTCAAGTGATTTATTTGGTTCGCGACAAGCATGCCACGTGATATTCTCATTTATATCATTACTGACATTTGCGCTACAAACACAAAGCAGATATTGTAACTTGTATAGAATGCAATTAGGTGAACAAACAAGAAGTCCGGCTAGAGACAATACTGAACAACGCAATGCTACACGGTGATACTCGACGACACAAAGAGGACAAGACAATGAAGATGTTCTCAGAAAGGTGGCATGATTTATTTCTTTTGTATAGTAGCTACCAGCCTATGAGCACTTTAGCAAAAATGTTGAAGCGTGGTAACTGGCAAACCTACCAGTCAAGCCCCTCCTCGAGCCCTTCACCTTTGGTGGCGCAGCTGCCTCGAACGCTCCATTCCCTGTTCTTTTCTGCTCCAGCCAGCCCCAGACGGTCCGAGATCTCGCCAGATGGTAATGCCCCAGGCATGTCCTATAACCACGGTTTGAACCCAGTCAACTACGCAGCATGCATGTACACACCTGCTTATTAGCGAACACCAGTACTGGCACGCCTTTTAGCTCCTCTTCCGCCAGCATGGTCAAGAGCTCTGCTCTCGATGTTTGCAATCGATCATGGTCTGAAGCATCAATAACATATATGATGGCGTGGGTGTTGGCGTAGTAGCATCGCCAGTACGGTCTGGACACGCGAGGAGAATGTGAGATAGAGTCTCAGTTATGGCGCGCAGAACTCACCGTATACTGGATTGGCCTGAGGATCGTGGGGCAATGTTGAATTATTCAATCTGAGTAGCAAACTGCATGAGTAAGCTGTGCTCACCGCCGAGATCCCACACTTGGAACTTGATGTTTTTATAAGTAACGCTCTCGACGTTGAAGCCAATTGCTAGAGCCATATTGAGCATTGTAAAACGACTAGGAAAGAGCTGGTACACTCACTAGGGATTGTTGTTACTACTTCTCCAATCTAAAATCGCTAGTTACTCGGATGCCGAGCTAGTATCGAGCGGAAAAACGTACCTGGAGACGGTACAAGATCGTCGTTTTTCCAGCACTATCAAGTCTAAAGGGAACAAAACGCGCCTTAACCAGCCGTTAAAGCGAGATACGGTGGTACTCACCCGACCATAAGAATACGCACGTCCTTTTCCTTCCCCCATGAAGCCAGAGAAGAAAGAGAGCTAAATATTGAGGATAATGTTACACCCATGGGAGGCGGCCAGTCGTTTGGGAGGTGTGCAGTCGTAAAAGGAGAGTGAGGATGTGCAGGAAGAGAGGTGAGCCGTGTCTCGGCGCTTGTGGGTTACGAGAGCCCGTTGATTTGCAATGCTTGGGTTTGGTGCCGCTCGACCTCCACACACTCATCTCAAACACTTTCAGCTTAGCGGATCTCGGCATGTCAGCTATGGAAGAGGACACGAAGGACGAGGGGGCTGTGCTGGAGGAACTTTCATCGGTCCTTACTGCGCTCCAATCCAATCCTTATGACCTCGCCAAACATTACGAACACATTAGACTTGCAAGCTCACTTCCTGGTATGGAGGAGCAGGCCGTTACAGCGCGAGAAATGATGGTTGAAACTTGGGCAGCTTCTGAAGGTCAGTTGTACTTTGTAGTCACTCACTGTAAACCTAACGGGACGTAATAGACGTGTGGCTACCCATAATCGACCACAAAATCGCTTCGAGCGGTGTACTCAATTCAGAAAGCTTTAGCCAAATCGTCAGCATGTTTGAACGCGCCGAAGCGGATTATCTGTGTGCGTCACATTCCATTACTCGCGTTTCATGCGCCACTAACGTTGTAGGACCACCTAGCAATACCGATCCTACTTAAGCACATGCGCTTTATTATACATTCCGCTACAACACCCGATGAGGAAGTCCAATCGTTTCTGACTCGTGACACTATCCGCGAGCTACTCAGGGGTCTGGTTGCAAAGGGCTCGGGCCATATCACGAAAAGTCACGTCTTGTGGGAGCAGTGGCTATCATGGGAGCTGGAATATCTAGCGTCATCTCAACCTACCGACGAAGATCTTCAGCGTGTTCAAACCATACTTCTCTCGCGCCTTCATTCCCCTCACTCCGAGTTGGACACGGCTCTCCAGGAATACTCGACGTTTATTTCAACCTACATGCCGGACGCAAACTACGAGGCAATTCTCGTTGCCGCGAACAAGGCCAAAGGAGAGCCGCAGAAGAGGTATAGCTGGCGAGAGCGCTGGGAAACGACTCTTCGACAGGCGGAGGATTCGCCTGCTGTGTACTCGCAATATATCGACTATGAATGGAGGCGACCAGACCCGCAGTTCCTGATACCATTGTACGAGAGGGCAATTGCAGAAACAGCACGGCGTCGATTGGAGCTCGGAGGAGAAGAGACCCTACAAACGTTCTGGTCCGGCCTGCATAAAGCCGTGGTACGTCCTGGCGCATCAACTTGTTTTCAGGTCCATTGATCATTGTACGTGCCTTATGGTAGAAAAAAGGCGCCGAAATGCGGTCCCATGCGAAAGACAACAAGCGCTCCAAAAAGTCCAGAGTGCAGGACGAGGACATGGACGATGCAGAGGCCGAAGAAGACCTGGCTAATCTCCAAGCCACAGAGACTCTGGTACTGGAACGGGCTGCACGAAGCACTCCTTTCTCGGCGGCAATTTGGGCGGCACGCATTTTAGCTGCAGTAAGCATGTCTGTCGTTCTTCCTGAAACACGACATCTCAAACCAGATTGGTTAGGGCAAATCTACGGGAGATATTGCGGAAACAGTCGTTTCAGTAGATGGTGAATTAGCTCTATATCTCCCTTAAAGTACTGCTAAATATATGCGCTAGGTCTCACCGACCGCGCTATAGCCTTGCTGAAGCTGAAACCCACCGACAGCGATGCATTCGTTCGCATTGGTCTCGCGAGTGCTGATGCCTTTAGGCTGCATCTCCAAGCTCAGGATGGAATAGGTAGGCCAAAATCTCAATCGTTACAATCGAACCGAGTTGATTTAAGGGCAGATGAGACTGCGTTTGGAGCTTTGGTGACTACTTTACCGAAGTGTATTGAAGCTGCTCGGCAAGGTGAGTGCCAATACGTATATGCAAATAAGCTTGCTTATCATTGTAATTTCGTTCAGCTACAACAGAGGGAGATCCTCGCCTGCGACTCGAGCAATACTTGGCTACAGCGGTACGTCTCAGAAGGGTTAAGCCCTTTACAACCTCACTTACGTCTAATATTGCATAGTACACCAAGTTCATTCATGGGGCCGATTTTGGTGAACTGGTTGCTGACTTGTGGAAGACCACCGAAGAACACTACAAGAAGAGCTACCTAGCATGTACCCTTCGAGCATCAGACCTTGCGTAAGTTCGTTTTAAATATAGCCCGCCAACTCTGGTACTGAACACTCTTATCAGACAACGAAATGACGTCGTGCAGGCACGAAACGTGTACAAGCGTGGTGCCAGCAGACCGCTAGATTGGCCAGAGCAAGTGTGGGATAGCTGGGTCCTCTTTGAGCACATATACGGCGATGAATCGACTCTAGAGGATGCACAGGAGCTCATTGACAAACACCAAGCGCTTGTAATGAAGAAAAGACAAAAGGTTCGGTCGACCTTGCCGCGAATTGGTTGCATGTTTACTCATCCCGTCGAACAGGAAGCAATGAAAGCCGCTGAAGCGTATGCAGCTGCAAGTGCTGCGAATAACGTCACCGCCCCTGTAGAGGCGCCTGTTGAAGAGACGCCTGCTCAAGTTGTTGACGATGCCGCGATGGATGTGGATGGAGGTCCCAATGACAAGCGCAAGCGAAAAGCAGAAGACCCGATTACTCGACGTGTTGACCCCGAGCCGACCAAGAAGAAAGCAAAAGCCGGTGAGCTGTTTTCGCAAAACAGACTGAAGGGCATCTTTATATTCTTTGGATTTCAGACGCCATGACTCTTAAGCGGTAAGTACTAGTCAACTCGCATGGTGTGAGCTATATTTAATTTGCAGTGTAGGGATCGAGAGAATAGCACTGTTTTCGTCACCGACATGCCAGTGGGCACCGGAGAAACCGAAATCGGGCAATTATTCAACGACGCGAGTAATTTCGTGCAGCTCATACGCTAAGAATGACACCTGATTTTAGTGTGGTGACGTCCGGGAGGTCAAGCTCATGCAAGTTGACGATCAGTCGGTGGTCACAGTGGAATTCGTGGATCGGGTTTGTAACGCCGAACCAACCTATATGGGCAGGCTTAACTTGTTTACGCTACCAGGAAAGCGTTCCGGCGGCATTAACAAAAGACAAGAAGAGAATCGATGGGGCTGAAATAAACGTACACTTGGCTTGGAAGTCTACGTTGTACATTACGAACTTTTTGGAAAGGACCGACGATGCAGAAATACGGCGCATGTTCTCCCCAGTATGTTTGTCATTTCTCCGTGGAGCAACGCTAACTATCGCATACACCCAGTTTGGCAAGATTCTCGATGTTCGTTGGCCGAGCAAAAAGTTCAAAGCAACACGCCGGTTCTGTTATCTTCAATTTACATCTCCTGTAAGTATTGCGGCTCTGTTGCAACGCAGCGTTTGATCATTTGCTCCAGGCCGCCGCGCAAGCTGCTCTTAGCCTCCACGGAACAGAGCTTGAACCCGGTCAACCGATGAGCGTCTACATATCCAACCCCGAGCGCAAGAAGGAGCGAACCGACGCGGGTGCAGACCAACGTGAAGTTTACATTGCCGGGTTGTCCAAGTTTAGTACTCGGGCAGATCTTGAGCAGCTTTTTGGACAGGTGGGTGCGCCAGGCTGGACCAGCGACCGTGTTTGTTGATGGAGGCCGGGGCTAGTTTGGTGCGATTAAGGAAATCAGGCTCGCGACTGATAACGAAGGAAATGCGAAGGGATATGCGTTCGTTGAGTTTGAGCAAGAGGTGAGAACCGGGATCATAGGTGTGTTCGTTGGCGCTTATACCACATTAGTCCTCGGCATCGCAAGCGCTCAGCATGAACAACCATGAACTCAAAAAGCGGCGCATTGCCGTGACTCTTGCTGATTCGCGTGTGCATGCGCGGCACAAGTAAGGGTCCTGTGCTCCCGTTCCTTCGTAGCCGATACTTATCTGTTTGCTTAGGATTGACGAGTCTGCTGGGCTTACTCGCAGAGCTGAAGTGCGCTCTCGCAGTCTGCGCGTTAGGAAACTTCCCCCGGGAACGACCGACGGGCTCCTTCAGCAAACCTTTGAAAAGTTGGCACCTGTCGTAAGTGTGCAAGTGACGGAGGAAAAGGGCGAGGCGGTTGTGGAGCTTAAGAACGCGGCCGTACGTTTATGGGGCTAGAACTAAAATATCGCGAGGGCTAATGCCGAGCTTTCAGGACGTCGGGCGTTTATTGCTGCTCACCGAGCCTATTGTCTTCAATGGAGCCGAACTTGAGATTGCCGAAGAGGGAACGACTGGACCAGCAAAGTCGGGTGCGAATGCTCCGTTTGTACCACGCGCGGCTGGCTCAAGGCCTCGCGCTGGGCTGGGCAGCAAGAAGGCAGGGGTGGGTGCGGCAAACCCACAAACAACGCAGTTTGTTCAGTCGAGTGGGGAAGCTGCGCCTACATCTACTGCTGGGACGAAAAATCAAGATGACTTTAGGAACATGCTAATCTCAGGAAAGAAGTAGGCGGATGTGATCCTTGTTAAAAAAATATTACGCCTTCACATTGTACAACGCTGTTTACAACTCGTACGAGACAACAAGAATAGCAGAATGCTTATTTACATCGTTGTGCAACAATGTTCGGGCCATGCTCTTTCCATTCTTCCCGACTAATCCAGAGCTGGTGGAATGTTCCCAGACTAGCGAGGATGCTTCCTCCAAGCCATGGGGCAAAGCGTCGTTCGGCGGGATTGCCGGGCGCATGGATTTTGAGTTTCGACTGAAATTCGGGTTAGACATCAAAATCAAAATATGGGAAATAATCGTAAACATACGTGGATTCCACCGGCGAGCCGCATGAGCTCGTTGTTGATACGGTCAGCCATTCCAGGGATAAGCGAGTTTCCACCAGTTAGAACCACATTGTTTAGCAATGCTGGCCGAAGATCAGGTTCTGTCGCGTTCAGGCAGGCGGAAATGAGCATGGGGAGCGTCGGCGGGAGTTGAGGTGCGCTCTGCTTCAGCAAAGGATGTGTTAATACCCGTGTAATGGAAAATGTGTAGGGCGACATGGCGTGTACGTACGCCAAGGTGGTGATGGCTAAAGTATACCTCTCCGGGGACGAACCGTTCACTCGAGAAGACCGAGTTGAATCCTGTTGGGAATTCGTAGTGCCGGGCTGGGCGCATTGCAGCATGCCTGAATGCGATATTCGTGAACCGTACAGTCACGCGGCAGCCAGAACATACTTACTGGTCATTCCAGCCTTGGTCCAACACTCCAACACATCCGTTTGACCATTCCTCAACCTCCCGGTTTTCAGCCCAGGATAACCACGTGGCAGTCGTTCCTTTTTGACGGTCGAGACGGGGGGTAAAATTGGGTGGGGCGTTCAAGTCTACTGGCTGCCGAGGAAGATTTGTATTATATACTGAGGCCATCTGGGTTATACCTTACCTTTTTGGAGGCAATAAGCTGGTGGGGCGTAAGTGCAGCGCCGGGTCGTCCGTTGTTAGGATTGCCAGACGAGAGGATTGTAAAAGCAGTCGTTTGGGCGAGAGGGGGGAGGGGGGACTGGGCAATACCTGAAGAGCGTCGCTGCTTAATCGAAAGAGGTAGAATGATACAGCTCGGGGCGCACCTTTTCGGAGCACGAACCCGTCCGAGACGGGCACAACACTTGCCACAGACTTGCCAATATCAATAACAAGCGCCGTGCCCTTGCCTGCTGCAAAGCTTAGATTCCAGGGTCAGCATTGAAAAAAGTAGGCAAATCGCTGCAGACTTACGCGCTTAGAACTCCGTTGTTCGCAATGTAGAATGCTGGAGCATTAAACTCTTCGAATAAGATCTCAGCCATCCTCTCCCGGTTTGCTTGGGTATTCCATGCAGGCTCTGTGACGAGAATCGGATGCTCAGATGCCTCACAGCGCAATGATCTGCTGATTGCATGGTTTACGATTGCAGGAATCGGTGTCCAGTCGTAAACTACACAACCAAGTGAGCATTTAAAATATTTCAAGTGTACACGACGCGGTAAACCATGCACACAAACTCACCAATTCCATTCTGAAGAGGATTGCCAACCTCCATTCCTTCGCGCCACAAACTCACGCCCTCGTCGCCCAAATGTATCCTCACTTCCTTGTTCGCCTTTGCAGCCTCCTCATCGTTGGGGTCGGCGCCTTCCGGAGGGGTATAATGCGTGGTATAACCAAATGTTGTTGGGAATACTGCCTTTGGCACGTCGTCTCCCGCATACCCTGCACGCGTCGTCGACGTGCCAATGTCCAATACGAGCGCCGAAACCTCGTCTAATATGATGAATATCAATGTGAGACTGACAATTTTGTGGTCGCTCACCTCCTCCATACGCTACCATCTTGTGGTCGGGTGCGAGTGTAAGGCTGTCGGCGAAGAGCACAAAGGCCGACAACACTGCCACTCGGGCGCTAATCTAAATATTTTGGTCTGCATCACTCGACTTTTACTGTTCTTGTCTCATGGCGGCCAAGCACAAGACCAATGGCTCTACGACAACCCCAAGTGCCACGGAACCCAACGGCAATGGAAAGACGAATAACCGGAAGCGAAAAGAGATGGTAGCCGCGGATAACGACAACGAGGATGGGCAGCTGAGAACAACTCTCGAAATGCCGAGCGATGACGAGGCTGAGGGCGATGCAGGATCAGACAGCGAAGGGAGCGATGTTGAGCCATTTCCGGAGATCGACCCAGCGAGTTCTAGCGAGGAGGAAGACGAGGAGGAAGACGAGCCGGACGAGGAAGACGAGGGCAGCGAGACTGAGTCTGAACGGTCAACGAGCCCCATTCCACTCAGTGGGAAACTCGTTACATCAGATATTACCGGTCAGCCGAAGCGAATGTACAGACCCATCGAACCGGACTACGATTCAGACTCGTCTACCGAAGATGTGAGTGCGCCATGATTTGTACAGGCTAAATGCTCAAATTTCCTGTGCAGGACCCGAATCGTATCGGAAATGTCCCTGCTCATTGGTACGACGATATGCCTCATATAGGCTACACCATTGACGGCAAAAAGGTCCTTCGTCCCGCTCGCGGTGACGAGCTTGACAAATTCTTATCGACCGTGGAAGATCCTACTTCATGGACATCTGCACTGGACAAATCAACGATGCAGGATACGCAGCTTACAGCCCAAGAGCTCGACATTATTCGCAGGCTGCAGCAGGGCGAGAATCCTGACGCAGATTACGACCCATATGAGCCAACGGTGGAATGGTTCACTGGCAAGGGAAAGGAGGAAATTATGCCGCTCAGTGCTAAGCCGGAGCCCAAGCGACGGTTTGTGCCAAGTAAATGGGAGAAGCAAAAGGTGAGCTCAATGGCGTCCTGAACCACTAGCAGAGGTTGGTTAAACGCTTGCTTTACAGGTGATGAAGATAGTCCGTGCCATTCGAGCCGGACGCATTCTTCCTCGAAAGCCTACTAGGTCCGAATCTGCCCCACGATTCTATTCGCTGTGGTCTGCTCCCGCTTCCGACCATCCTGCGCCTCTTCCCGCGCCTAAACCTGCACTCCCAACTACTACCGAGTCCTACAATCCCCCCGAGGAGTATCTACCTACCGAAGAAGAAACGGCCGAGTTCCATAAGACAGAAAAGCAAGACCGCGAGCGCAACTTCCTCCCTCAAAAATATGGCGCTTTGCGTTTGGTCCCCGCATATCCTCAGTTTGCCCAAGAAAGATTTGATCGTTTGCTCGACCTATACCTTGCACCTCGTGTACAACGAACCAAGCTCAACATCGACCCAAACTCGCTTATCCCTTCTTTGCCTAGCCCAGCGAGCCTGCGTCCATTCCCCACACATGAGGCGGCGCGGTGCGAGGGAGCTGCCGCGCGTGTACGGTGTGTTAGCGTGAGTCCTGATGGCGCATGGGTCTTGACAGGGGATGAGGGAGGAGTGGTTCGATTGTGGGAGATGCTGGTTGGGAGGGAGGCTGCAAGATGGGTGTTCGAGGGCAAAATTGGGGCGATCGCGTGGTGTCCGAGGACAGATGCGAGTTTCTTTGCAGTAGGAGTGTGAGTTTCCGCCTGTTTTATTGATCGCCCGGGTGTTTAATTAACTCGAGAACACAGTGAAGACGCGATTCATTACCTTATTCCTCCATTTATCTCACCCGGGATACATGCGCTAACCACCTCCCTGCTGAATCCTGCGAACCTGCCGCCCCGACCCGAGTCGTCATCTCCATCACTTAAATGGGTCGTCACCCCCGCAACATCAACTGCGCGCGCAACCAAAGCGTCCTCGCATTCGTCGCCTGTCCTGACTGTATTGCTCCCCGCGGGGTCTGGACTCCCCAAGCAAATTGTGTTCCACCGAAAGGGAGACTATCTGGCATCAGTGTGTAAGTGCCCCCAGCGTGTTCGATTGTACGTGTGACTTATGTATAATTGATTCAGCCGGGGGCGAGAGCCAAGGCGCAGTATGGATACACCAGACCAGCAAGCGGCATTCGCAGGCTCCGTTCCGCAAGGTCAAAGGAGCGGTTCAATGCGTGCTGTTCCATCCACTGAAACCTCACTTCTTTGTTGCCGTAAGTTGCCTATTTAATTGAGATATCTGAAAATAGTAACAAGTTGTACAGACACAAAGATACGTCCGACTATACGACCTAGCCGCCCAGAAACTTATCAAGACACTCATGCCTGGCATCCGATGGATTTCGAGTATGGATGTGCACCCCTCTGGTGATCATGTTATCGTGGGCGGCTACGACCGAAAACTTTGCTGGTTCGATCTTGAGCTTAGCCAAAAGCCGTACAAAGTCCTGCGATATCATACAAGGGCAATCCGGGCGCTACGCTTCCACGCGACCCAGCCGCTCTTTGCCTCTGCAAGCGATGACGGAACGATTCAAGTGTTTCATGCACGGGTGTACAGCGACCTGATGACGGACCCCCTGATCGTGCCGCTCAAAGTGCTGCGTGGTCACAAGGTCGCAGACGGCCTTGGTGTGCTTGACGTAGCGTGGAGCGAGCAACTGCCGTGGCTGGCCAGCGTGGGGGCGGATGGGAGTATGCGGGTGTGGTGCAACTGAGGGAGGCAACGGATAACCGACGCATATGAAATTTGCCACGTGGGGATATAAAGGCTCGCTTCAGGCTGCACTCATCCACCACCGCGACCTCCGCTTGGTGTTCGCTGTTTCTTTTCTCTTGCTCTTACTTTTGTCCTTGCCCTGCCTTTGCTCTGAATTCGATAAAACACACAAAAAATTATTCTTCCAGTGCCGTCTAATAGCCACAGCACCCAGTTGCCGTGCCCGTTTCAGTTGTCCCTCGACGCTCCAGTTGCTTCCACTACTTGCAGTCCTACTTTCCGTGCTCAGTTGTCGAGCTTTTTCCTCGTATACATTGTGCTAACAGCCCATCGAGCCTGTATATTTTTACACCTGGTTACCCGGCATCACCGCAACCCTCTCCCGACACTCGTTGTATCCTGAGCGTTTGCTCCGCTGTCGCTTCGCCTTTGAACCGTTCCCACCGTCGTAGTTTTCAGTCGTCATGCAGCCTCACGGCAACAACCGCGCCTCCCTCCTCGCCAACCTCCGCACCGGCGGCGTCCGATCCGCCTCTGGCGTCAATGTTCCTCATACCGCCGCCCCAGGCGGCTCCTTCCAAATCCCCCGTTTTGCGTCCCAATCGCATGGTTACGGCAACGGTGCGATCTACGAGGACGACGAGGATCTCATCGCTGCTCAGATGCAGCAAATGGCATTCGGTGGGAATAGCGCCATGGGTCCGCGCGGCATGATGAATGGTGCCCCGATGACTGCATCGCTTGCCGACCCCAATCGGTTTCAGCAGCAACAACAGCTGATGATCATGCAGATGCTCCAAAACCAAGGGGCCATGGGTGGCGGATTTAATGGTACGTAGCCTCGGGTTTACTGCATGCTTGCCATGCTGATTGTTCGTCATTTCAGGTGCCCTGGGTGGCCTGAACGCTGAGCAGCAGGCTCTCCAGTTGCAGCTCCAAAACGAGATCTTGATCCTTCAGGTGATGCCAGATGAATCCATTCAATTGCGGTCGTGGCTCATTTTTTTCCTTCCCTTGTTCGGTAGGCGAAGCAGCAGCAACAGCAGCAGCAGTTCCAGGCCCAGATTCTCGCGCAAGCTCAAGCCCAGCAAGCCCAACTCCAAGCCCAGCTCCAGGCTGCGCAGGCTGCTCAACAAGCTCAATCCGGTCTCACCAGCGGCTCCCGTTTGAATCCGGTCATCACCCGCCGTGTTTCGGCCGCTAATGCTGCTGTGCCATCGACTGCTGGCCCACTCACAACGACGTTCAATCTTGGCAATGGTCCTTCCCCGCGCCGCGCGATGTCCATCGATCAGGATTCCGGTATCATGCAGCCTCCCATGACGGCCGGTCTAGGCGGGCGCTTTGGCGCACGTGCGCCGAGCGTTCCTGCGACAACTGCGCTTAACCCGAATGCAGCCGCTTTTTCGCTCGGTCCTCGGGTTTCGTCGCCCGTCAAGGAGAGGTCGGAGGACCAGTTTGAGCGAGAGGGATCGGCTCCACCCAGCAACACCCCCTTGACTGCTACGTATGCCTCCACTACGGTCATCAGTGGTGGCACCCCTCTTGGAGCCTCGGTTCAGGCTACTCCTACGACGCATACCTCTCCTAGCAAGGCCAATACAGCGCTGTCCTGGCGTCGCCCTTCAGTTGCGACTACAACCGCTACTTCCCCACCAGGTCTTACTCGCCAGTTGACATCGAGCCCTCCATTCCGTGACCAGTCTCCGGTTTCGGCTGGCTCCCGTGACAACAGCCGAGTGCGTCCGCAGCCTCTTCGTTTCAATTCGGGTCTTTCAAACACTGTGGAGCCCGCGCAGAGTACCCCTAGCTCCCCCGAACCGGATGTTGTTGCCACCAGCGCAGACGGGGTCCAGACAATTCTGGTTGACAACGGTCATAGCACTGGAAGCCGTAGCCCTGCTTCCAACTCGCCAACTACCCCTGTTGGAGGCGAGCCCCTGCCGTCTTCCCGCGAGGAAGCTTCGAAGCGTCTCTACGAGGGCCTCGGGTTGGGTCGCCCCATCCCCGGCCAAACCCTGAACCAGAGCCAGATTGGATCCAATGCGTCCCTCGCGAGCTTGAGCGGCACATCGACTCCGGTCCGTGCGATGTCCCAACCCATGCGCCAGCCTCGCGGCCCCCCAACCGAAGTGAGCGAGCTCGGACCGCGCAACTTTGCTTCGCGTGTACGTTCCAAGGCGATCGGTGGGCTCGAGGCTATGATCGTGGCCCGCAACCGCCGTCAGGGGCTCGATGTCGAGGCCTTTTGAGTGTGGGAGAATCTGGGAGAGTAAATTTGGCGATCATTTTCTCCGTTTCGGCTTAAGGTATCAGTGTATTGCGACAGGAGTGAGGCGCCTATGAAGTACTGGGAGGACGCGGCGCGCCTCCCCCGGTTGTAACTTTTTAGGCGTGAATGCCAGAGCATTCCAACGCGATCCTTTGCTTTTTTTTTTTTTTTTTGACCTTCATCCCCTTTCTTCTTTGCCTTCCTTTACACCTCTAGTTTTAAATTTCTACCCAAATGGCCTGCCTCTGGCGGCTCTCCTATCATTTCACTTGTTGTAACTTTTTTGGTCGTTTTCTGGTTGCTGTAGTATCACCCGCAGACGGTGCCTTGAATCGGTCGCCGTACCTACTCTCCCCTTCCTACTAAGGACTTATCCTGTGTTATGCCCCCGTGTCCCCTGAATTATCATGGCTGTTCCGGCTTTTTTTTATCCAACCGTAGTGTGCATCCCTGGCTTTACCGAAGTCGCAAGTGCAGTCGAAGGTTGTGAAAACGAGAACCTGCAA